>VZUI01013389.1:0-41195 GCA_013401135.1 Cettia cetti | reverse complement strand
CCCGCGGCGCCCCGCGCTCCGCCCGCGCCGGCAGCCGCGCCCGGGCCCCTCCGCAGGTACCGCCCCGGGCCCGCTCCGCGCTCCGCTCGCTGCTGCCCCGCTGGGCTCCGCGTAGCTCTTCCCTACCTGTGCTTGTTGCTCGAAACACCTTAATTCAGCCTCGTGGAAAGAGCAGGTTGCTGAAAAACTTTTTTTTCTTCTCAATTTAAGAAAAAGAATTCTTCTGCCTACAAATTCTGCACTGTGCCTTTTTTATTTTTCTTTTATTTTTCTTTCCTTTTTTTTTTTTAAACAAATCTTGCTTGTCCTTTTTTTTTTTTTTTTTTTCATGTCTTAAGCTACCCATGCATGCACTAACATTTCTTCATGTTTTCTCAGCTTCCCAAGGGCAAAACTGAGCTACAGGATGAACATAGAATTATGCAGAAGGTACCTGGATGGGATCCTAGATTTGTCTGGTCTATTACTCCATCCAAAGGCAAAACAAACTATACTGCTGTGCTTCCTGAGGGAATTTGTGCAATTTCATGTTTTCCCTCTGTTTTCACTTGAATAAGAATCCTAATGCCTTGAGGGGAAAAAAAAAAAGGTGCTGTTTTCACCTCTACTTTTAAGTTACTTGTGAAGATTTTTTAAAATTTAAGCTGGAATGGAATAATAAAAGTGAACTTGATAGTAGCCAGAAGAGGTGTGTCAGGTTCCCAAAACAGCCCTCAAGATGTGAATTCAAACTGGACACCTCCTATTTGCTATTTTAATGCATTGGTGAGCCAGGATGTCTCTTTTGTAGAAATACTCTTGTTTAGGGTTGTCCATTTTTCAGCTGAAAATCCAGCTTTGATGGTATAAACTAAGTACATGGTATCGAAAGTGTCAGGACGGTATCAGGACAGGGAGGAGGCATTTTGGTTGCCTGCTGTTACTGCCTTGATTGTTTTTTGTCTTCTGGCAAGTGATGATTGTCTCTGATCTGAGCTATGGCTTTTTTACTTCTGTTCTAGATTTCTGTGGCAGTGAGGAATTTTGGAAATATGTGTGTAAATGTTCATTTTTACATGTAAAATAACTTCAAAGTAATTTCACTTTTCTCTCTGCTCTATGACCTTAAAACAGTGACAATTTCCAAAAAAGCCTTTTTACAACATAATTTTTACCTTTTTTCTTGTTGGCCGCTGTTTCTTCTTGTTGTGTATTTTGGATTGTGATTTACAAACAAATAATTCCTAATTAGCAGTTTATATTGTTACTATCCTACAAAATATTAGAATCTGTTCCTTATGTTGTCTACTCAGATGCTTTGCCATTTTATTTCTTTATAAAAACTGGAATTCAGGCTTTATGAAAATAAGGCAAAAGTTAATTTATATATAATTGCTTTATTTCTTTGTTGTTACATGAAAACCAAAACCCTTTGTTTTGAGAATAGTTAGAAATTTTGAGGCTCAAATGTGCACCTATCTAAAAACTTCAGTTATTTATTACTTGTCAAAATTAATATTTAAGACTTTCTAATATATAATTTGAAGCCTCTTCGTAAAGAATCAACCAACTTTATCTGGCAAGAGTAATTTTCCATGACAGCGCTCACTGCCCTTAGGTGAGAGCTCCTGTCCTGTGTAGGAGATGACTGAAGCATTTTTCCTTCCTTCTTGGCAGACACTGCCTGTAAGAACCGGCCTCTAGACCTCGTCTTCATCGTAGACAGCTCCCGCAGCGTCCGACCGGAAGAGTTTGAGAAAGTGAAAATCTTCTTGTCAGAAATGATCGACACCCTGGATGTGGGTGAAAGAACAACGCGTGTGGCGGTCATGAACTACGCCAGCACTGTCAAAGTGGAGTTTCCCCTCCGGACCTACTTTGACAAAGCCTCTATGAAGGAGGCTGTGTCTCGCATTGAGCCCTTGTCTGCTGGCACCATGACTGGCCTTGCCATCCAAACTGCCATGGATGAAGTCTTCACTGAGGAAATGGGCACCCGGCCAGCAACCTCCAACATCCCCAAGGTGGTCATTGTCGTGACAGATGGACGGCCACAAGACCAGGTTCAGGACGTGGCAGCAAGCGCCCGGGCAGCTGGCATCGAGATCTACGCGGTCGGGGTAGACCGGGCAGACATGCAGTCCCTGAGGATAATGGCCAGTGAGCCTCTGGATGAACACATCTTCTACGTGGAGACCTATGGTGTGATTGAAAAACTGACATCCAGATTCAGGGAGACTTTCTGTGGTAAGGGGATCAGTCCAAGAGAGTAGTGTGTAACTTGGCTCCTTTTGACTTCTGCTGCGGTTCCACTCCTTAAGAAAGATGTTTTTCAGAAGTGCTATGTATCAAATCTAAATATTTTCTTTACCATCCGCTGAGCAAACAAGCCAAGCCTCTTTTTCAGTGGACGCCAAGTACTGGCCTTTCATTTTGAATAGTGACCTTAGTGTCATACCTGATTCGAGTGGACCTCCTTGTGCAGTTGGTCAGATTTAGAGAGAAAGAGAAATCACAGCAATCTGGAGAGGTTTGACTGCATATATTTACTGCATTACTGAAGGTACACACTAGAGCTGTCCAGGCTGCTCGTTTTTCCTGTCTTGCTGGGAAGCAAGGAGGTTGGGAGTATGGAGTTGAAGGGATTCAACTCCATAGTTGAATTGTAGGTTAGGAGTAGGAGTTGTAGGTTAGGAGTAGGAAAATCAGCGTGGCAGGTAAACCACTGAACTGGCTAGAGCAATCTGGTGCAGGATAAAGTGCCCAAATGCAGCAGCAGGTCTTCTCAGGACAGGCTTTCATTCCTTAGGCACTGCTGGGCTTTCCCAGTGTGCCAGGCTCACATCTCTTCCTGTTTCTCTCCAACTTGATTTAGACAAGGAAGTGTGAGATGGGATGAATTAGCTTTGCTTTTTCAGCAAATCTTATAAAAGTTTTATAAAAATGCTGTATGTATTTGGTTTAGGCTAGAACTCCATTAACAATGCTAGGCCATAGTGAGCTGTCACAGGGAATTTACAGGGAAAAAAGGTCATCTGGAGTACTTAGAACTGCCTATAGATAGCTGTGACACAGCCCTACTCAGAAAAATCAAATGACAGCTTTCTGACAATTTGAAAACTTGGGCAAAGTAGATTTTTCTAGTGAATTTCTAAGAAATTTACTTTAAAATAAATCTCCAGCAAATAAGGCAAAATCAGGTGTTAGTAATATTGTAAGAGAGTTAAAATAACAGCACTTGCTTGGGAACTTGGTTGGCAGTATGTTACTTTTATTTCAGAGCCTTACCAAAAATTACCACCACACCTTTTTGAGTATGCTTAGAGTGAATAGACCTCTTTCTCTAGGTATGAAGTAAATGTGTAATACCATCTGCAGACAGGACACTTTGCCCAATAATTAGCACAGGAAATGCCTTGATGTTTGGCTTGACACCATGTTGTGCTGCTGATGTGACCAGATCCTCACAAGTGCCCACCTGGCTGGACAGGTACGTGTGCTGTGAACATCATGCCCACCTATGTTCCTGCCAAAGCAAGTCCTTTCTAGCAGCAAAGAAAAATCTCTTTCTCTTAAGAATAAACTTACTGTTTATTGTGCTGAAGCATAGAAATTACGCCCCTGCAAGGCTGGAGGGTAAATCAGAGAGCTCACACATGTACACTTCCAGTGTAACTCTAAGTCACCTGCATGCAGTTTGCCAGAATCTGTGAGATTCATGAAAAAAAGTGGGTGAAGGAAACAGTCTTTTAAAAGACCCCTGTAAACCAAATGAATCTAAGAGGGTCTTGTAAGACAGGGTGGTAAACTGGGTCCCTTTCCAGCTCCAGGGTGCTCTGTGGTCAGAAATCTGGACTCACCAGTGGCAATTAGGATTTTTTTTCACTTTGACCAAGGCAATTAATTTGTTTGTAGGGTGAGCTGAAAACAGGAAAACTAATATTCAGGGGAAAAATAGTTGGGTAAGATCAAGTTCTTGATGCATTGAGAGCATTATTCAGCATGAGGCCATCCCAGAGATGGAGAAGTCTTACTTAGCCTTGAATAGTTGTCCAAGTCAGTGGACATTTGACTTTCCTACCACAAAAATATGACCATTTGAGCCTGAGCTTCTCATTTATGCTTGAAAATATCACCCAGAGATTTTGTTC
This sequence comes from Cettia cetti, assembly GCA_013401135.1. NCBI lineage: Eukaryota > Metazoa > Chordata > Aves > Passeriformes > Sylviidae > Cettia > Cettia cetti. The sequence continues at coordinate 37,065 of VZUI01013389.1, read as the reverse complement.
ATAAGACATGGGCATAAATTCTCTTATTCCCAAGTGTGTAGGACAATGAAAAAGTGCTGTCTCTGTTTCAAAATGTAAAGACAACTTTATCAACCTTTTCAGTGGACTTCTAAATCTTCCTTGTTTTAGAAAATGGGAAATGTTGCCATTTTGTTGCCACAAAATTACCTTGTTTTCAGAAATACATTAGCATGTTCAAGTACTCTTGCTTCTGATTTTTTTATCTCACGAGTATTGCTTTGGAGGTTGATTTTACCAGTAGCCTATACCCACAATAATATTAATTGGTAACTGCTAATCTAAGTAAAAATCTCAGGTAAAAACAGACCTGTCTTCCCATTTCTAATTCCTCCCTCCCTCCCTCCCTTCAATAATAGGAAGGGACTGGATACCAAAACCAAGAAGATCCTTTTCATTGCTGAGTTCTCCTTTCCAGTGTAATGTTATCGAATGCTTAAAATCTCTCTGTGTTGAACCCTTTTCAATTCATTTTTTCTTCTGCCACTTCAGGTAATGATTTATTTCCATGCCATTTATGACCTCTCTCTCCTGGCTACAGAGTGGTACAAAGGAGGCCTGCAACTTGTGACAGCAACACAGCACTGGCATTTACTGCCACTAATCCAGCAAAGAGTGCAAGATGTACTTCTGTAAGCATGAATGATTAATGCCTGTTCCTTTCCTCTGGGATGACTGAAGCACCTCTCTGTCAATGCCCTTTGTAGCTGTGAACGTGTGTGCCCTGGGGACCCACGACTGCCAGCAGGTCTGTGTGAGTAATGGGGCATCCCACCTCTGTGACTGCTATGAAGGATACATCCTAAATCCAGATAAGAGAACCTGCTCAGGTATTGTTCCTTTGGATAATAAGTTCAACTAAGAAAAAAAAATTAACACTATACTTGGATTTGATATGATACTTGTGTGCTTCTGTTGAAACAACAAACATCTGTATCTTTTACAATAATAAAACTATAGAAATGGATAATAAGTAAAACTCAGCTTCAAGTAATGTTGAGATGTAGTTTGATTCTGTCACTGTTCTTTTTATTGTGCTTACAGGTCCATTCATTAGGGCCAGATGCCAAAACAAAGTCTTCAGATGTAGACGCTATAGATATTTTCTCCTATCACTTGTTCTAATTCCTTCAATTACTATTGCCATTTCTGAACTGATTCCAAATCAAAATACATTAAAAAATGGGATTGTGCACTCTGTCCCAAACTGCTTGTTATTAACAATGAGTTGTTTTTCTGACATGCCTAACAAGCTGTGGACCTGTGTGCACCTGGGAGGCATGAGTGTGACCAGATCTGTGTGAGTAACAATGGATCCCATGTCTGTGACTGCTATGAAGGCTACACCTTGAATCCTGACATGAAGACTTGCTCAGGTAACAATTAAAGGCTACTTGAATATATGAAACTCATGGAGATACGGACATAAGTTTTCTGTGAGTTACCCTAAAATGAGAACTCAGCTGTAGTCTTTTCCTTGCTTCCAATAACAATAATGTTGCATTTTTGTTTAAATTTGTGGATTAAAAAATGCAGTTTGGCACTTACCTACCTTTTTATGGTCTTCGCAGAATTCCATAAACATTTTTTAGCTACTTAGTCTGACACAGAGCAGGTTATTGCTCATCTCGTGGGTTTTTAGCTTCATCCTTACTGGGGACTGTTGGAATTGCTGACAAAAGACAGAACTGCATGAGATGTGGTGCAGTCATGTCTTGTAGTATCTACCTCCTCCATTAAATAATTAATAACTGAATTCAGTTGTCTGCTGACATAATAACATAATTATTATAATATACATAATAGAATAATGTAGTAGGACACTGGTTAAATTGTAATTAAATTGTAATTACAAATGTTGAGCATTTAAATCAGTGAAGTATCTGTGGAGGGATTTATAGGTTTTTTTTCTAAACCATGGCTCACCACAGCCATGGACATGTGTGCACCTGGAAGGCACGACTGTGCCCAAGTCTGCCTGAGTAATGATGGATCCTACAGCTGTGGCTGCTATGAAGGATACTCTCTGAATCCAGACAAGAAGACTTGCTCAGGTAAGATCTGATTAAGGAAAAATTGTGTTCCATTAAAATCAAGCGGCTTTTAAAAATCCGGCTAATTTATGTTATTTTTCTGATACATTATCCCAGAGTTTCTGTATAATTCCTGAAAACTCAGGTCAACTTTGTTTATTCATATGTTCAGTAATAATTTGAGATCCTTGGCTCTTCTGCAGTTGTGTGAAGGCTGTATTTGGTTAAGTTTAAAATGCCATTTGGCATTTCCTTGAGGATTTCACAGTATTTTCACACCCATGGGACATGAATTGCCATATCCAATATGCGATGTGGACCACTTCTGTCCAAAAACTCTTCAGTAAAGCAGCACAAGGGAATGAGACAAGGGAGAGCATGGACTGTGCTGGAAGAGAGATTGCAGTCTGTATCATCATGAGTGTGATTGCTCTTTCTGGTGGATGTGTTTGAACCTTAAAAAATATTCCAGCCTTAGAGCTCTAGGGGATGGAGGGAAATGTTCCTTCTCAGTGCTGGTCTCTTGTGGAGAAGAAGAGCATAGATGCAGCTGGTACTCAGGGATTTACACATAAATATATGCAAATAAATATTCTATATTATCTTCACTTGATTAGGGTTTGATCTTCACTCTGAATTTCTTTGAATGTCTCATTGGTGATTTATTTAGGGAAAATACTTCTTCTTTTTTTTTTTTTTTTTTTTTTTTTTTTTTTTCCATGTCCACTATAATACCTTTCCTTACAATATTTTGTGTGACAAACTGTTGAAATTAGGCTTCCAGTTCCAGGAAGTTCCAAGGCAAATCTCTCAAGTTAAGTCACAGTTCTCACATCTCAAAGAGGTGAAGCCAGAGGGCCTCAGTATTTCTTCCTGCCTAGGTTAGGAGCTGATTTTGTAAATATGGTGCCTAGGATTAGCTCTTAGCTGGCATTACAGAGAAGCAATAAACATGTGAGGGAATGCAAATTCAATTAGGCCTCCTCTTTGGGAGTCCAATCCCAAACCTCGTTTCATAGCATGATTCTCCTTCTGCATACTCAAACTTTAAATTAATGATTTTTTTTCACATGCTTGCTTTTTTATTCCCTTTGAATCTCATTTTGCAACATCCTGCTAATGATTTCCAAATCACTCAGGTCTTTGTGGCAATTATATCACAAAGATGTGCAAAGAATGATGCAAAAATAGTCTAGGTCTGGGAGAAGGTCTTTTTTTCCCTTTTTCTTTTTTCCTTCTTTTCCTTTGCTTCCTTTCCCTTCTTTTGTTCTCTCTTTCTCGCTCTTTTCTTTCTCTTCCTCCCTTCCTCCATTTCTTTCTCCATTCTTTATTTTTTCTTGTGCCTTACTGAGCCGCAAAGATATCCAAATATAGGAACTCCTTCTCAGCTTGCCCTTTCAGAATTGACGTGTTAAATTTGGCAGAAAACAGCAGCCTCACACATAAAGTGCCCACTTTGTAACTGGCAGTGGGTGTCACATATTTTTTAGCAGCCACATATACTTTTCTGTTTATGGTCTTTTCACTCCATAAAACAGTGTCTTCTCCAACTCAATTAGAGCTGAAGCAATGCCAAATAGTCTTTTAAAATCAAGATACTTGTTTCCCTGAAATTCTGTTGGATAATTGTTTTGCAACGTCATCACTTCTAGTTCCATTCCTTTTGCCATCTGTTACAGCTGCAAAAAAGTTTTGCCAGTATGCCAAAATTTTGTACTAATTTTGTGACGTTGATAGCCAGATAAAAACACACTCTATGCACCCTGCTCTGGTTAATAGTATGCTGACATGCAGTAAAAACATCCTGGTTTGAATCCAAGTGAAGATACATTTACAAAAGGGAATCACTTTGACCAACTCTAAAGGCTGAAGTTTGAATATGGATTAATATTCTTCTCCTCTGAAACGCCTCCCTCGGCTGCACACGTGTATGCGCCTGGCAGGCACGACTGCGAGCAGGTGTGCGTGAGGGATGGCCTGTTCTACACCTGTGACTGCCACCAAGGCTTCACCCTCAACCCAGACAGGAAGACGTGCTCAAGTAAGGGCAGATTGCTGATCCCTTCCCACCCCTGCACTCCCCAGCTAAGTGCATGTATTGCAATAGCTCTTGTTAGCATATCAATATGTTTGTATCTCTCTGAGGAACTTTCAGGTGCACTCAAGTGTTAAAAGACAGTTCCAGGTCGCTCTGCCTTGCCCAGTTTGAGCAAAATTCAGAAATACAAAGAACTTTATATGTAACAATGTTAGTAAATACTCACCATGCAGTCTTTTTCAACTTATTTATAAGGCCTTCCCTAAATTATGTTCAGCAAACCATGGACTGGGAAATTGTTGAAGAGAGAAGAGCTGGGGTTAGTCACACACTTTGCAGTACTGTAGAATGTGTGTACCACCATGCAAGACAGTTTGAGGTGATGTCCCCCACTCCAGGTTGAATTTCATCTTGCTGTTCCTTTCTTTAGCTTCTCAATGATTTTGTGTTACAGTAAAAATCTAACAATTTCAGAAATGTTTCTTTCCTTCCCAGTCTCCTTACTGTAAATTATTGTGTACTGGAAACCTTTCCTAGTGTGCCTTTGGAGCGGATGTGGCATTTCACATCTGGTGGGGTTGCACAGCTGGGTCAGAGGAGCAAGGTCTCAGGTATCCCTTGCATTAATTAAAGTATTAATCCCCAGTAAGACAACTGCTGCTCCAAGGTGAGATCAGTTACACATCCCAGTACTTCCTGCTAAGATTCATAGAGGATAGGCTCCCAGCATGGAAAAGCATTGCCATTGGGAAGCATTAATAATTGCTATCTTGTTTTTGGATAACTGCTTCTCCAAAGTACATCCTGTGTGAACTGGTGTGTGTGCACCAGAAACCCATGACTGGCAGCAGGTCTGTGTGAGTGGATCATAGACCTGTGACTGATATGAAGGCTTTATCTTAAATGCAAATGACAAAACATGCTCAAGTAATAACTTGATGTTGGGGTTTTTTTCTGAATATGTTTATTTATTGAAGCACCTCTTTTTAATGTGTTAAAGATTTTTTAATTTGTTTGAGAAATGGTATATCAACTCACAAGCTCTCAGGAAGTATAATCCCTTTTCATTCTTTTATGACTCTTTCCATGAATATTTTGAGCTAGTTTGATTCTTCTTGCTTAGTTATAGCAGTTATTGTATTTAAAATTAAGTTTAATGTTGCCTCTTATCTATCATCACACATTTAAGGACTTGTATTTAAAAATACGATCTGTCATAACCTGCATTCCTTATGACATGAGAATAATTGGGGGTGTTGGCAAGGCAGGGTTCTGGGGCACCTGTCTCTGGGATGTGAGTCTCCATTGCATACCAGCATTTGGGGAATGGCTGGAGGGTCCTGAGGGAACAATGCTCAGGTTAGAGCTACTGCAATGCTAAATAAACCTCGTATTCTTGGCCTCTCCTCCAAGCTGAGTGTGGCAAGCATGAACTCACCAACTATTTTCTCTTCAGATGGGCAATACTGGGATCAAATGTTGGCAGAACCTCTCCACAGTTTGATGTAGTTAAGTTGGGTTGGAAGGGGCCTCAGGAGGTGCCTAGCCCAGCCCTGGTTCAGAGCAGGAATAACCTGCCATCACATCAAGGGGCTGAGGATGCTGTGTAAGAACACAGCTATAAAATAGGTGGATATAGACAAACGTCATCTGCAAAAATAGTTTCTTGTTGGCCTGGAATTGAACACAAAGGCAGTGTAAAAACACAGCTTTAGCATGTTTTGTGTGACTTGCTGGGCATCCCAGTGGCAACAGGAATGCCCCAAATTTTGAAGATCAAATACTGGAAGACGCTCAATTTCACAGGACTGTAGAAGAATTCAGAGTACCCTTGTGCAATTGCCAGAGTTGGTTGGAAAAATAATTTTGTTAAAACAGACAAAATCCAAGGAGGATCTGTATCTGTCATTGGAGAATTTAAATGCAGACATAAAAAGTTAACTGGCAGTTGGTTGGAAACCAGCCATGTTGGTGTGATGCTTTGAACTGGCCTTCCTCCAGCTGCCTCTTGAACAGCTCTTCTTTGTACATTGACCATAAAGCCAGTGGAATATTCCAAAGAGGGGAGCTGAACAAATACAGGCTTAGTGGAATGAAGGAGACACCAATTTCAACATTGGCTTTAAGACAAATGAGTTTCTGCACCGCCAGATCTGCAACCTCATAGATTTTGCAGCTTCCTTGCAAAATGGGAGTATTAATGGCAAGATTGATAAACAAAAAAAAAACAAAACCAAACTCAACCCAAACCAAACAAACAAACAAAAAAAGCCAAAACAGTCCAGGAAAAAAGGGAAATGTACTTCTTTAAAATATTTCTATTTTTTACTGTTACAATGCTCACACACATTGTTTGACATTGATTGATCAGCTATGCATTTATATATCTAGAGAAAACAAAATTTATTAATATGCTATTGTTGCCTTTGCAAATTATGTTAAAAACCCATTTATTAAGAGATGGGTATTACATACAGGTAATACGTCTTGATAACTTATTGAAAATGTATTTGTAGGCTCTCTTTTAAGAAGGCTTTGCCTTTGGAAAGTTATTTTTCCAGCCTCAGATGTGGATGGTGTCACTACAGTATCTGTGCTGCAGTAGCTCTTGATACATTTGTTCTCAGCCTTCAGCAAGTGCTGCAGCCTTATTTACTTTATGGAGTAGGTGAGGCTAAATGCCTTTCCTGTAGCTAAGAACTCACAGCCATCTACTGATGCTTGGCATTTTTATACTACAGTGAAATTGTCATCTCTCTGAACGCTTTGCCATCATTGCTGGGGTTTTTTTTGTGAGTTATGGAGAAAAAGGCATTCTTGATGTCAGCTGAGGCTGGTTCCCTGTAAGTCTGGGAAGACTGAGGTAAAGACCTAGGGACAGATTCAATGGAAACACTGTGGAGTATAGAATGCTCGCTTTCTCATTCTGAAGAGACAGGTGACTCCTCTGTCACACTAACTGGCTTCTCCAGTTAGATTGCTGTGATTTTCTACTAGATTTTAAATTCATTTGGGCCTGTTTGAATGATGTCATTTCCTCCATCTATATTCATGTGACATTTAAATGGACTTGTGTCCACCCTCTTGAATCAACAAAGATACTCCCTATGCACGTATGTTGCAAATGTTAGAAACCAAGAGCACTTGTGGGGCAACACAATTAAAGTCTGCAGCCAGGCCCTTTTTTTTGGGTTTGGTTTTTTTTTTTTTTTTTTTTTTTTTTTTTGTGGTTTTTTTTTTGTTTTTTTTTTTTTTTGTTTCTCAGTACTGGTCTAATTTAAGGAGTGTAGAGGATCCAGGTAGGCAGGTGAGGAACACCCTGCTCTGCTTCCTCCTTGGTTAGGGTTGAGCTCTCTCTTGCCTGTCGTAGCCTGTGACACTCAGGTCTCTGGCTACAGAACCAGCACCTGTTCACTGCTGTCCCTCCTTCCCAACTGCCCTGGGCTGCAGTGCTTGCTGTAGTCTCACAGCACAGGTTCGGCTCCTTACACAGTGTAATAAGTAGGTGTGATTCGTGCTAATAAAGTGAAATAGTAATCAAAATTGATAGTTAAGATGTAACATAGACAAGGGAGGAGTTCCCCCCCTTTTTCTTTGCAGATGTTCAAGGGAAGAGCGAAGACAGGAAGAAACCAAGATAAGACTAGCTAAATTTAACTGAGAGACTGGACATTTGGGGCAACTCCAAGAGAATTGTCAATTATATGAGATTTACTGCTTAGAACATGGTAAAACTTGGGGAAACTCCAAGAAATTTGAAATTTATGGCCTTAATATTCAAATATAGTATCAGATTATGTAATGGAAGCCTAATGCTCATGTGTAATCTAAGAAGTCATTGAAAGGACACGTGAGGAAGATGATGAGCCTTACTCACTGAGACCCCCTAAAAGAGGACAGTGGAGCATGCGTAATGAAGATGATGATGAGCAGAGATAAGAAAGATTACGAATCGAAAATGGGTGGTGATGGGCAAAAACGGAGAAAATAAAAGGGTTAATCTTGGAGTGTCTCATCGGTACACGGCGGGATCCAAGTCCTGACCCCGTACCACCCGGTCCTTTTTTGCTTACGCACTATTATTGGAACCAAAATGTAACATTTGTTATTATTCTACATTTAAGCTGCTAAATTGCTACAATTAAAATTGCTGCTACATTTAACTTCGTCTTGAGTTGGTTTTTTTATCGGCTAATTGGGCAGCTTGAGCATTTATAACAACAGGATCAAGCATTTTCTTGGGATTTAAATGTTCAATAATTGTAATAAATATACTAAATGCTGTTTTCTCTCTTAGAAGCCGTAACGAGCAGTCTTGTAACAACTGAAGAGTCCTGTAAATGTGAAGCCATAGTTGCCCTCCAGGACTCAGTGACCTCACACCTTGAAGCTCTGTTCACAAAATATATCCTTTTTCTTATATAATCACCTGCATTCAGTACTTTCCTGGTATTTTAAAGGTAGGTGTTTTGATATAAACCAGGGAAGAAATATCCCTCAAAAGAGAAAGTATTTTCAAGGTGATTTTAGAAATATTATGGAAAAAAAGATAGGTTGTTGCAAACGCCTCTCTGTTTTCACATTTCATTGAAGAGCAACACGATACAGATAAAATAAATGCATATGTCCACATCCCCTAGATTATATATGCCATGTTGAACATCAAGCACTGCTCTACTCATAATTCTTCTGGCTGGCTTTTACTGTTACATCGAACACTCAGTTTGAGCCCTCCTATTATATCCCAAAACTTTAGAGACAATTTCAATGGCGGTGTGACAACAGTCCCATTAGCTGTGGTAATGGGACTGCACCCCAGCTCCATAGACAGGCACTGTCCCAAGTGATTTTCAAGCACCTTCTTTCCTCTGAAAACGTGTGAGCCTATTAGTATCCTGGGATACAGGAGCATGAGAGAGCTGCAAGGCAGGGTGCTGAGGCTGGAGGCTCAGGGCAAGCCTTGTGCCCGTAGGAAATCCGAGGTGCCGGCTGGTGGAGGAATTTGCCAGCTTAGTTTGCTGCAGCTGTGAAGAGAAATGTGGTCAACCCCCGGATCAGACATTCCACAAACATGTGGGAGAGGAAAAAAACCCAACCAATAAACAAAGAGAAAGTGGTGAACTCTGTCATACCACAGCAAGGCTGAATGCTGGAATAAATGCCCTCAGATGACACGGCAGGAACTAATAACTGAAAGTTGAGGTTGGACAAGCTGTGGTACATCGTAAGGCACAGTTTTTAGAAGTGAGAGTGGTTGACCACTGCAACAATTTACCAAGGACTGTCACAGATTTTCTTTGCTGAAAATTTTTGAGACTGAATGTGTGATTTGCTGGGCATCCCAGTGGCAACAGCAATGCCCTAAAATTCTCCTGTGAAAATGTTTGAGACTGAATGCTTTTTCCTGTTGAAGGTGCTCTTATTCAAATAGGAATTGATTTAAAGGAGCATTATGTCTGTGGTTATTATCCCCATCCCTGGGGCCTCAAAATCAAGGAAGAGTGGACTATTTAAGATTTAAAAAAAGGAGAACAAAGCAGGGAATTCTATACGTGGACTCATCCTTTAGATAGATAGAAGAATTTTTCAGTTTGCCAAAGTTTCTGAAAGTCAAATAAATGCTTCTGCCAAGGACACAAGACTTTCCCAGTTCTTGAGTAAATTCAGGTTATTTTTATGAGATCTAATTGCACATCCCTCCTCTTGCAGTGCACTTGGAGTTCAGTTTATCTGCCTGGGAAAGGTGAGAGGAAGAACTCTGATTTTCCTGGATTATAATGTATAATTCTAGAGAATCTAATTAGTTAAAACTGAGCACCAAGATATTTAAACCTGTAATGCCATCTCAGCAGTAGAAACATCCTTCAGAGATCAATGTTTCCGCCCCAAGAGCTCATGTTAAGCAAGAAAATGTTGTGGGTTTAAGCTAGGAATAGACTTTATTACAAAGAACTAAGGCTTTCTTTCAAAGTTATTCTTTGATGGGCTATTTCTATCCCTATCATCCTCTCAAGAAAAAACATAGCAGAGACCATCACCTCCTGCTCCTCATCCCTGAGTATCACCTGGTCCAACTCTTTCTAAGAAATTAGGGTTGTTGAGACTATTCAGGAAGATGCCGGATCTTGACAGAGCTCTAATATGTTTGGAAATCTCTGTTTCAAGCATGTATTGGCCTCATCTAGAAAACAGACTGTTTTTTGAAAATGCAGCAATGAGAAAGACCATAAATAAAGCAAACTTTATAGCAATCTATTTTATTGTCCTTAACAACTGACCACTAGAGGAAGTGTCTGAGAAGCTGCGGGCATATCAAGACAGACAGCAGATTGTCTGAGCTATCATTTTGCTTGATTTTAAAATATTTTTTCAGAATCAAGCCTTTTTATTGTTTTCAGGAAGCTTTATTTCATTGCACAGCTTACAAAACAGCAGTTGGTTTATTATTATCGACAAATGTCAAGAAGACTTCAATAAGACAAGAGTCTTGAAAATACAGTGACCCTGAGGATCTTCCTGTACAGTCACTTTATAGCCATGAAGCTATTCATACCTGCTGTGCTTCAGTTTGTACTGTAGATACTGCTTTTCTGTGGTAACTGCATATTCTATTATCTTAGTTCAAAGTAAATGTAGAAAAAAATTTATATTATATAAAACTTTGAAATGGCAATGCGGAATGAAAAATGTGCCTATGTCTTCTTTCAATTAAATGGGAAAGTAAGTTGGGAACTTGTAACTTATTTTAATAAAATACAATATGATATGCACATTGATGTTGGAAGTTATTTTGTATTCAACATAAAGGGTATGTGTTATGAAATAAAGGGTTAAAAAACCCCCAAAGATAAAGGAAGCATAAATGGAGGAAATAAACAGAATATTGCCCCGGGTCATGTTTGGAAAAAGAAGTATCTGATTTTAAAATCTAGACATCACTGTAAATATAGATAAAAGACTGAACAGTAATTTCAATTTTTAATAATGTTTAAAATGTAGAAGAATGAAAGACATCCTCCAATTTAATATTTTTATCCTGCAAGATTTACTTATGTTATTAGTCAGTCATTCCTGTTGTCATTACACAGACTTTACTGACTCTACTTGTGTCAATCAGGCTTTTAGGTAAAACACACAAGTTAACAATTAAAAAAAAATTAGTTGTTAAAGGAATCCATTAATTTTATACACTTGGCATTTATAGTCATCCAAATACTTTAGAAATTATATTTAAATTAGGAATCAAAACAATGAGGTTCTTTAATTGAAAAATCCCACACATTTTGTAGAGCCTTGCAATATAATTACATAAAATATTATATCTGGTAACTGGTTTGCCAAGGATGTATTAAACAACATCTGTACTTGTTTCACACCCTGCACATACCACATTCAAGCACGTTCAGTTATGTTCACTTCACTGCACATGGGAATGTGACTTCAGGTATGCCTACATAGTAATGTTAAGCTGGAATAAAACTCTAAATAGCACGAGTGAACATGGGACACAGCTTCAGCTGCAAGGGCTAAAAATGAGACTATAAACCCTCCAAGAATGCTGGATTTGGCTGTGCTTGGTATTTTGTGATGTGTCCCTGTACTGATATTAATTTGCTGCAGTACAATTAAAGTTAGCGTGGGACGTCCTGGCTATGCTACACTTGCTTCCTCAAAGTGCTGTGCATGCATATTTTTTTTTTATTTCTTCAAGTCATGGAGTTTTATATCCAGCACTTACTTTGCTTACTTTCATGTCCTCTGCTTAGGCACGGGTATTATACAGGCATTTATAGGGCCATAAGTATGCCTTGGCCTCTGTAATTGGCAAGAATAAACAAGTTGTAAATCTAATGCAAGACTTTACAACTTCTTGGCAATTGGGAGGGGATGACATCAATCCTATTTACACTAAGGCCAGTTGTCAGATGAGATGTAAAATTTTATAAGATAGTGGAAAATAATCCTGGAGGCCAGATGTATCTTGCAAGCTGTCAGCTGGGCGTGCTTTGATTCATGTACCAGTATTCATAACTTCATTTTCTCTTACAAATGATAATATTTACATTCAATTCCTGTAAGCAATTACCTGCCTCACTTTGTGAGTACCATGTAAAATTCCAAGATGATATAAATAATTTGTTTAAAATAGGACATATTGTTGTTCAGAAAAATTGTATTTATTATCCAGTGTGCTACAAGCCAATAATTACACACTCAAACGAGACTTGAATGTTTATTTCAGAGTTGTGTACCGAGGCCTGGGTGCTCAGTGGTGTTCCAAAAATCAAGCACATTGCCTATAAAAACTTTTTAAAGTTAGTAAAACACAAAAATATAGTAAAATTTCTCCCTGAATACAATAAAATTGCAGTACAGATTCTATTTTTGTCCATGTGCAGTTCATGAGTCCCAAGTCAGTTTCAGCTTTGGGGGTCCTTCTGTTAAGACCACCACAAAGTTGGAGGAATACCTTTGGTCTGTGTGTAATGAATTCATGAGGCCAGTCCTTTCAATTCCATGGCTCTGTGTGTGGTTAGCAGTACCTGACAAGGTCCCTTCCAGTTCTCAGCTACTCAGTGGAGTATCTTTCCAGGTATTCAGGGAGATTTAATCTCCATGCTTGAAAGAATATATTGGTGACTTGTTTGTGACTGGTGTTCTAAACAGCAAGTTCCTGTGTAATAATCTCAGGGTTTTATTTAAAGACAAGAGATCATCTGTTAAAGCTTTTTCTCCTGTCACATCATTTGGTCAGTTTTTCCTGTGAGATTCACATTATGTGGTGTACCATGCAGAATTTCAAAATTTTCTGGATTTCTCAGCACAACTGGCAGACTCCTTCCAAAGTATTAAATCAGTGGTTGGTCCCAAAAAGGAACTTGTGTCTATACAGGGTTTTGGTGTGCTCAAATTCTACCTGCAACTGGACTAAATGCATCACTTCCTTCAGTCTGACCATCAATGCTTTCCTGCTCCCAATTATCACTATCCTGATTCTTTCTCAGAGAAACCAACAATTGTACACACTCTTCCTCACTATCCACTTTCAGACACCTTTTCCCTATACTACAAGCAGAACAGCAACAAGGTAATTTATTTTTCTCTTCCATCATCAATAACACATTGGAATCAGGCACCAATAACATGCATATCTTTCTTGTTTTATGACCATTTCTCAAAGAGAAAAACAACTCCACAAACAGGATTTCATCTCACTTATCCAATCTTCTTTAAAACAATTGTAGCATGTTATTATAATTCAATGTTCCCATTTCTGGCCACTTTTCATTACCATCCAGTTTATATTTTGGCCAACATTGAGTACAGTATTCCTGTGTAAGAAGTTCTCCACCAAACTTGTCCCAATGATTCAAAATACATCCTAATGGAGAACAAGGAGAAAGTTTAACTGATTGCTCCATTCCACATTACTACCCATAAAAGACTGCTTTTTAAACCATAACTTTATATACCCCACTTGTCACGGTCAAGCATGTATGAGTTTTCCAAAATTCTACTACACAATACCAATTCCACAATATATTATCAACCCCTCTTCTTATTTTATATGTTTTTTTCGTATGTTGTCTTTTTTTGTATGTTGTATCTTTGAGTCTCTTACCCGCTCCTGGATGGGGAGATACTTGCAGAGTCCCTGACCAAAAAACCAAGGGGTGCTGGGGTTACATAGTGCTACAAGTTACATAGTTTTCTTATTAATTATTCTACCTTCTGTTGGTTAATGATTCTCTTGCTTCTAGTGCTAATTAGTCCATTTGCTGAGCCTTTATTTTCTTTTGGGTCGGTGGGTTTCTTGGGTCCAGTGCTTGCAATCTGCCCCTGCTGGAATTACCCTTTATCCAGTCAGAGCTGATTTCCACACGGTTGCTGAGTAGACTTTATTCATTCCTTTCTTGTCTTGGGGCTTCTGCCAAATGTGGGCCCTGTGGCCCATAAGTTCTGCATTCTTTGTGCAACATCCTTCTTCCCAAGCTTTATTAACCTCCCCCTGGGTCATCAAAACTTGTCCAGCCATAAATTTTAACATGACAGTATTACTGACGAGTAATACATCTTTCTAATACCTCAACATCACTAAGAGCTTGTTAGCTGATGTTTCATGGATTAGATCTCCTTCCTTTTTGATTAGGAATGCCTTTAAACTGAAAGAGGGCAGCTTTAGGTTATATATTAGGAAGAAATTTGTTACTGTGGGGGTGGTGAGACTCTGGCCCAGAGCTGTGGATGCCCCATCCCTGGAAGTGTTCAAGGCCAAGCTCTACGGGGCTTTGAGCAGCCTGATCTAGTGAAAGGTGTCTCTGCCCATGGGAGGGGGATGGCTTCTAGATGGTCTTTGTGTCCCTTCCAACCCAAACCACTCTGATTCCATGTTCATGTAAGTTACACTACAAACACCGTGCGCAGAGAACCTGGGGTTCACTTTTTTCGTCTAAAAGCAGAGTGACCTTTATTAATGAACTGGCAGCGCTTTCTAACCAAGCTAGCACCCCCATTCCCCGGCGGGGAGCACCCGACCCAGCCCCGGGGATGCCGGGCCGGGCTCCGGGGCGGGCGCAGCCGTTAATGGCGCCGGCCGCTCCCCCGGAAGCGGCGCCATTTCCGCCCGCGGTTGCCAGGGGGACGCGAGGCCGGGCTGGCCGCGCTGCCGTGAGGGCGGCCCGGGCGGCTCGCCGCGCTCCGCCGGGATGTTCATCTACCTGTGCAAGAAGGTGCTGCTGGGGACGCGCGGGGCGGCGGAGGGCGGGCTGCTCTCGGGCAGGGGGAGCTGCCCTGGGGAGTTCCGGGGATCGGGAGCGCGGAGCCCGCGGGGGCTGAGGGCATCCTCTGGTCCCTCCCGTCGCCTGCGGCCGCTTCGAGGCGGCTGGACATGGTGCGGCACTCCCGGAGCGCTGCTCTGCTCTGTCCCGCCAGTTCCCTCGGCCTGGCTTGGGGCTTCTTTGGTCTCCCGTTGCTCCAGCAGCTCCTCAGATTTTTCCCCGATAGGTTTTGGACGCGGGTTGTCCGCTGGAGACCGAAGCCCTGTGCACTGTGTGACCCCTGTCACCTGTTTTGTTGCTCAGCACATCTTTGAAGGTGTCCTGTTATTATTTACTGCATGAACTCAACTGCTTGAGGATGTCACAGTTTCGCTACTTTCGCATAAAGTGCTTACATTTCTGTCTTCTTTTTTTTTTTTTTTTTTTGCATGTACAGATCTGTTAATAGAAATAAATTTATCTCTTGTCTGTTGTAGGTGTCTCTGAGGTGTTCATATAGACTATGTAAAATAAAACGTGGTCATTGCAGCTGTGTAGAGACACAAAATACTTCTTTTTCAGATTGCAATTCCAGATAATATTCAATTAAAATGTATTTCCTGGAATAAGAAGGACGGTTTCATAGCCTGTGGTGGAGAGGATGGATTACTGAAAGTTCTAAAATTAGAAACACAAACAGGTAAATGAGGAGGAGAGTGTTGTTGTGGGGGGTTTTTTTGTGTGTATTTTTTTTTTAACTTTATTTTAAGAACAAACTCCACCACTCTTAAGAAAGCGTAACTTCTTCCCTGAGTTACTTGACAATATTGCATATATTTAAAATCTGTATAGCTAGTTACGTATTTCTTCTAACATCAAAATTTTTTCATCACTGTCTTATGAATACAGTTTTTCTCCAGCTGGTCTTATTTGGCACACAAGTAATTTGTCTACTCATTATATCTGCTGAAGTTCTCTGCAGTGTTGCTTCCTTTTTTTTTTCTTTTCCTCAGGGCATATAATTAATTCTCTTTGTGTAGGCTTCTTCTTTATTTTTGAACTTACTTTGTTATTTCTAGATTTTGTTTGAATGTTTTCTACCATCTTAATTATTTAGTGAGAAAGCTGTGTATTTACTTTTAAATAAATGTGCTCCAGGAAAAGTAAAATGTTTAAAAATAAAATTTTAAAAAGTAAAATGTTTAAAAGTAAAATTTTTAAACTTTTTTTTTTTTTTGAATGTAACAAAATGTGATAACCATAGCTGTTGTTGTGGGGTTTGGGCTTTTTTTTTTTCTTGCTTATTTTGTTGGCTTTTTTCCTGCTAGACCTCAAGGCACATATCAATTTGGATGACAGATGTGAATAGCGAACACATGAAACTGAGGGGTGGAAATTTCATCCTGCAGTTACTATGTGCTTCCTCTTAAGTGGTTCAGTTTATCTTTGTAAATGATTAGAGATCTAATCACTTACACTTTGTAAGTAATTAGAGCTTCACTATTCATAGAAACATGGTAACATGTATGTTTTGTTAGGTTTATTTTCATAGCAAATTTTGTTGTTTTTTAGATGAAGCAAAGATAAAGGGACTAGCAGCTTCTAACAACATTTCTGTGACTCAGACTCTTGAAGGTCATAGTGGTAAGTGTATTTGGGCATTTGGTCTACTTTTAGTTAGAATAGAAATACAAAATTTTGTGAAGCTGATAGAGTAATTTTGGTATAACTTTGTGTTGTAAATCCAAAATAAAGATGGTGAGTATTCAGCATGGTATGTAACAGCTTGACTGTATATTTTTACCATGTTATACTGCATTAGGCTGTTTGGGTTTTCTTTTTAGCAATGTCTGTGAGATTTGCCTACGTGTTACAGTAGCTTTACATTTTCTTCTGAAGAAATGAAATTGGTTCAGTAAACCTGATTTCTGTGTTAAGTATATGAAAAGTATCACTTTTCTCTTTATTGACAAATCACAGAATGTAATATACTGCAGTGAACAAAGTTTAAAGAGGTTAGAAAGGAAGCTAACTTGCTTAGAAGGATAATGTGTGAAAGTAAAAACTGAATGCAGCAAAATTAGGGAGAATTAACTTCTCACATGAGAAATGTTGAATGGTCATCACCCATTGACAGTGGGATATGAAGAAGATGCTAAAATCCTTGCATTATTTGAAGAAGTGGACTTTTTTTTATGCAGGCTTGCAGTTGAAACCTGCCAAGAGTCAGGTTATTTTAAGGGCTTAATTAAATAGGATTGGAACAAATTATTTGTGAGGAATTGATTTAGTGGACATTTTGAGTGGGTGTCTTTAATTCTGAAATAGATTAGTATTACCTTAAAAATCCCTGACATTCAGAATATCTTTGATTGCATCTGTTGCTAAAGTTCATGACTGAAACACTAAAAATGGAAAGGATACAGAGAAAATGGGTACCCAGCAGTGAGGGCAAGAAAAAGTGTGATCCAAGTTGATTTACAGTATGAAATTGATAAAAGTTCAAAGATTTTTTCAAATATTTCTGAGTGGGATCCCATATGAAGCTCGAGGGTCTAAAGGATTTGTGTGTAGAGTACTCTTTTGGGTAATTGTCAGGGAGATTATGTTTTAAAAGTTCAACAATAATGAGGATCAGACTGCTAAGAGGAAGAAAAACCCCAAACTTCCTTCAGCAGTAGTTTTGTCAGTGTTCAGAGTGTCAGAGGTGGTCAGAAACTGCAAAGCAAAACCATGATTTGGATTTTGGGTGTGGAATCAACACTGAGCAGGATTTAGAGAGGATGTTGTTCCAGTGGGTGAACACAGCAGCTAAAGGAGCTCTTGAGCAGAATTTTGAAAGAGGAAATAAGTGACACAGAAAGAAGCCTACAAGTAAGTCAAAGTCAGCAATGCAAATTTCTGAAAAGCTTCAGGTTGATTATGTTGTATGTTGTATTTTTTATTAACTACTTAAATAATGGCAATAAAAAACTTTTTATCACTTTCTAGGTTTTGTGCAAGTTGTGACATGGAATGAACAGTATCAAAAACTGACTACCAGCGATCAAAATGGCCTCATCATTGTATGGATGCTGTACAGAGGTATTCTGCCTGATAAACTTGAGATGGGATAATATTCTGTGTCATAAGAATTTTTTTTTTCCTCACCTGCAGTTTTTACAGTTCTTTTTTGGAGTTTTTATTTTGCAGATTGTATAGCTCAAAATAGTTTAAAAATGATTTTCAAATTTTATTGTAATACTGTCTGAATTTTTTATAATGTAGTCACAAGTAACAAAGCATTTGTCCTGCAGAGCTACTGTAGAAGATATCAGTACTTAGCCGTGTGCTTGATAAACTGCTCTAAATTTTTTATCTTTGTTGCTTGGAATACAGTATGACAAATGTATTGTGCAGTGAGCACAAACATGTTAGTAGACTACAAGTACTTATCAACACTGCATAAAGCATCAATTAAATACTCTCATAAACCAATCTTTGGAAATGTTTAAGGTAGTGAACCAATGTGACTAACCATATTGTGTATGACTATAATTACCTCTTATTGCTCCTGACCCTTTCACACACACATATACTGTGGTTCACTGGAATTCCTTCGATAGCCAGCAAACCTCACAGTCAAGGTAACCACTTTCCAACACGTGTGGGAAAGAAAAAGAAGGTAAAGGGTTTTCCTATTCTCTTGGGAATTTTAGTTTAACGAAAAATGAAACAAATAAAATCTTAGCTCTTCTCATTTCAGGAGCAAAGAATAAGTCTTTCTGGCTGATATATGGTGTCACATAAATAATCTCTCAGTTTTGGAAAATAATCAGTAAATTACTTATTATCTATTCCTAGCAAAGCCAATTGTTCCCTCTGTTTATGTTTCCTGTCGTATTGCAGGTCTGAAATTACTTCAGCACAGAGCTCTTTCTGTAGGGCCCCTCTTGGGCTTCGGCTCCCCTTTCCGAGTCCTCGTTCGTCCCTGTTCCCTTTGGAAATGAGCAGCTCCCATGGGAGCGCCGGGTTCCACAGTGACTGTGGCCGTGTCTTCTGGGGACGGGCAGACTGGCCTGCAGTCTTGCTAGGCTTTTACTGAAAGGCAGTTCAGTGATTACCGTGTCCCTGGGGTCCTCTAGAGCTTATCAAATCCCAAGGGTAACTCTGTTCTTCTTTCACTTCTGATAGGCTCTTGGTATGAAGAGATGATTAACAACAGAAATAAATCAGTAGTTCGAAGTATGAGCTGGAATGCTGATGGACAGAAGATTTGTATTGTATATGAAGATGGAGCTGTGATTGTTGGATCAGTGGATGGTAAGATTTTTAAGCCCTACTAATTCTTGTGCTATTCGTAAATTTGTTTGTAGTGTTATATACACAGTGTCTCTGTTTCTCTAGGTAAATATAATCAGTAGTTACTTACTAATTATTGCTTTGCCTTCAGCTGTTTTAGTTTTTACACTGGTAACTTGGATCCTGTTTTTAATTTTGTGGTGTATTCATTAAGTGCAGTCAATGTTTTGTTCCAGGCAATCGCATTTGGGGAAAAGACTTGAAAGGTACCCACCTGTGCCATGTGGCCTGGTCCTCTGATAGCAAAATTTTACTCTTTGGAATGGCAAATGGAGAGATTCACATTTATGACCATCAGGGAAATTTTATTGTAAGTTCATTGTTGTATAATTAAG
This sequence comes from Cettia cetti, assembly GCA_013401135.1. Lineage (NCBI taxonomy): Eukaryota > Metazoa > Chordata > Aves > Passeriformes > Sylviidae > Cettia > Cettia cetti. Next base: position 17,543 of record VZUI01013389.1, on the reverse strand, counting down.
GATTATAATTATAGTATCAGGATATAATAATATAAATAATTATATATAAGGACTGTAATTGATTTCAACAGGCATAAAAGCTCACTTCCTCTTAATTTATTTCATGTTTGCTTAATTGGTAATTTGACTTTAGTACTGAGAACTGGACAACCTTCTGCACAGAGCTTTTATTCAAGAGTTCTGCAGCTTTTTATTATAGTTATTTCTTTTTTGGTGGCTAAATGATTATCACATCAACTAATGCCTTTCAGCCTTGCAGTAGTTACTGAAAATGTAAAAGTAGGAATGGTCAGACTGGTGAAATTAAGTGAAACTCTTTAGGACATCTGAAAATATTTACTTTCAAAGGTGTTTGTGATGATAGGTCAGATTTAATATTTTTAGCTGTTGTTTTTTTCCTCCTTTCATTATTTGGAGGAACTAATGCTGGCTTAAAGGATATTGACTTCTTACAGCATCTGCTTCTTAAAGTATTAGCATGCTTTTAGAAAAAACAATAGTTTATCTTCCTATTGCTCCTATTATTCTTTACAGAAAACCTGGTTGTGAGTGGAAAAAGAAAAGGAGGTAGCTATAGTGTATTGTTGAATTCCTGCAACCAGATTTATTTTACCTACTTACTTAAAGTATTGTAATATGACTATAACAAAATGCTAAGTAAAATGTTGACTTTAAAACCAGTGTATTTGGGACCATATTCTCAACTTTTAAACGTTTAATATGGTGAATTTTCTTCTCCTTTCCATTACCTTCCTAAGAAGGTATCTGCTACCCTTCCCCTTTCTTTTCTTTATCCTCCCACTATATCTATGTTTCTTCCCACTGTGTGAGTCATGGTATTTCCAACTGCTACAAATTGCTGAAATTCTTTCAGTAATTTGCTGTCATTTCCCCCACCATATCAACAATATGTATGGTTGTGCTCTTTCTTCTTCTTCCCCTCTCTCCCTTAACTTACCTGGCACTCCTCTTTGAATTGGTCCAGCAGTACTCTTATCTTTCAGACAAACCCTTACTTGTATTACCTGGTATCTGTATAGCAGGCTAGTTATTGCAAAAGTTATCTTAATTGGTGTTCTAATTTGGATACTAGCTTTTTCCAATTATTTTTATATGTTATTCAGCAAACTTTAGTCAAGAAAAAGCAAACAAAAGGGTTTTTTTGTTTTGTTATTGTTAGTCGTTGTTGTTTCTTTTTTTTGTTTCTTTTTAATATTGTGCCCAGGAATGGTTTAAAATAAAAATTATTTTTTGCAACGTTACAGGGAGTTTCTTGTGTCTATGCATATGTGTGAGTAGTGGCTTTTTTACATTGTTGATTTGCTTTGTTTATAAGTTACTTTTCAAAGAATGAAAATGCCACCATTAGGACACTTCTTTGTAGTTAAAAAATACATATTTTCATATGTCTAATCTGGCTTTGATAATATAAGGAAGTTTTTCAAACCTGTAAAATTCTGAGAACTTGAAAATTTTTCCTGGGACAATTTTGCTTAAACTTTTTGTCTTTTGCAAGTGTCAGTAGAGATATAAGTTATTCTTTAAATAATATGTTGTATATGACTTTAATTAACCATTCATGTGCAGGTGAAAATGAAGCTGAGTTGTTTGGTGAACTTAACTGGAGCCTTCAGCATTGCTGGGATACACTGGTACCACGGTACCCAAGGCTACATTGAGCCCAACTGCCCTTGCCTTGCTGTTTGTTATGACAATGGGAGATGCCAGATAATGAGAGATGAGAATGACTACAGTAGGTACAAAATGCGAGGTGCAAGTTACTGAGCTGCTCTTAACACAAAATATCTACTTGTGTTGATATTCTTAATGTTTATTCCTTAAAAACTAGATCCTGTTTTGATTGACACTGGTATCAATGTGGTGTGTATTCAGTGGAACCCCAATGGAAGCGTCCTGGCGGTGGCAGGCTCCCTCAAAGCAGCTTCTCAAGAAAAAGATGTCAATGTGGTGCAGTTCTACACTCCCTTTGGTGAGGTAAAAAATATTTGAAAGATAGTGTAAATGTTTGGGGGTTTTTTCTTTCTAAATTTTATTATGTTTTGCTACAAGGTCATTACTGGTGGAATTTGAATGTCAAAATGTAGTGTTTAGTACTCTGAGGTATCCATCTGGGATATCCACATGGATCTGGAAACATCTGGAAACAGGATCACATACCCTTTTAGAACAGCAGCATAGTGGCCAGCATGAAAGTCCAAGAGCCTCTCAAAACACTAATGATAGGATAAGTGTGGTGCCTGCCTTTGAACACCAGATCCCTGAGATGAGGCACAGGCAGTTGAAACTTAGGCAGCAGTCAAGATGTCAACATCTGTGTATCAAATCGAGAGGTACTTGTCTTTCTACTCTGCCTGTGTAAGAGACCTGAACAACTCTAGATTAGAGGCTGAAAATACAGCAGTGAATGAGTATTGGTATTAAATTCTTGGTATTTGCTTTTTTTTTCTGGAATCAGTAAAACTGGCAAAAAGGCGTCCTGCATCAGTAAAAGGAATGGCTCAGAAACATCAGAAAACCTGATTTTTTTCTAAACTTCTTCATTTGGCTGTTGGGGCTATTGTTTTGTAAATGTTTTTTGTCCATCTTTTTATAGTAGATTGAATGTTTGATAGTTGAGAGACGCCTGGTCAATACATTTTTGTTGTGCTATTTTTTGCCTTGCCAGGTAATATCCCTTTCCCTAGTAGTAATATACCTGAAAATGAGTAGGTTGGTGTTGTCAGAGTGTGATGAAATTTGTCCTTTGTACAGAGGAAGTACTGGCCAGTTCTGGGCTGTGCTGTGAAAGGGGTTAAGATCCAACATCATTGGTAGGGGTAAAGATGGACATCATTAGTTGAAAGTATTTCCTGGAACCAAAGGTAGTGGCAGCAATGTTGCATCTCTGGTTGCTGATGTCCTTGGGATTAAATGAAACTGGTGTTCCAGATTTTGTATTTAGTGTTTAGGAGTAAATTCTTCATGTTTTAGAATTGTTTTGTACTAATTCTGATACTCAGATGTGAAGTTAACTTTTTGGAAGATGGTATTTTCTGTGAATAATGTGTGAGCAGCATTTTGACGTGGTGTTTGCATCTGATCAAAGGCACGAAGTAGGTACTGAACTGTGTAAATTCAGTGGTAGCAGTTTCCTTAGGCACAAAGTTATGCCATCAAAAGGAAAGTTAGATCTGACCATAAGTATCAGTATGCTACTCAGTAAAATGTATTTTTTAAAGCCTAAGATTATTCAAAAATGTACAATAAATAGTAGATAAGTTTATCTTTTATTACATACATCTATATTATTTACAACTAAAAAGGTACCCACAAATAAGTGCTCTGTCTGGGACTAAGGTTATAGCTTTTCAAGACATTATTTTTCTAATTGTTTCCTTCATTCAATTTAAAATTCTTCAGCAAAATATATTTGAAAAAAGATGGAAAGTGTACCTACTGCCTTTGTTAGATTCTTTTGGAAAGGGGTTAGAAAAGAGGAAAGTGTCCATCGCCTCATTGAAAATTGTGTACCTCTGGAGCTAGTTAACTGTGTGCTCTTGACATAGAGTAGGTCTATGTTTTTATTTGTTTAAGCTATCAGCTGTAGTTAAGGGTATTGTTAAGGGTATTGTATTCCAGTGTCAGGGAAACTTCTGAGGCATGAACTGACTAATACATTTCCAGTGTCAGGGAAACTTCTGAGGCATGTTAGGATCAGTAATACTGCTGGGTTTTAATTGTGACTGAAATAATAAAGGTGATTCAAATTACCAGCCAAAGGGAATAATGTTTATACTGTCGTTCACCATCTGTTTATTTCTTTGAGCTTGAACTATTGCTGAGTCCTGTTTTGTTTCATTCTCTCTGGAGAAATAGAACACAAACAAAAAAAACAAACCAAACCTGAGATGAAAGAATACATTACAGTGTACACCTTAAATATCTCTCTTTTTTTTGCATGTGTATTGCAATTTGAGAATTGTTACGGGATACTGTAAAGAATACCTATAGGGTTCTTCGCATCAACTGTCAAAACTGTCATTTATGTGTTTTAGAGTGGCTTTCCTGTGATAAATTCAAATCTTTTTCTTTCCTTGTTCTAACCAAGCACTTACGTACACTGAAAGTTCCTGGCAAACAGATATCCTCCTTGTCCTGGGAGGGAGGTGGACTGAAAATTGCACTGGCTGTTGATCATTACATATATTTTGCAAACATTCGTCCACATTACAAGGTATGTAGTAATGTGAAACTTAATTGTATTAATAAATTTCCTGTTACTTACTCTCTTTCTGATCAGGATGAGAAAGTAGCTTGCTGTAAAATACATACATACAATGTGTGTGTATACGTATATATATATATTAAATTAGTGCTTAACTTAGGATTGCAGCTTGATCAACATCACTGACCTGAAGTTTTAGTGGAATGTGAGGGTCTGTCCTGTGATGCAGTGATTAGCCATTTCCTTTACAATGCATTTGGAGTCTCGTTTGCACAATAGCGAAACAGACCTGGGCAGGAATCTAAATTTGGTAGGAACTGAGGATGTCGTTAGGTAAGGCTCCTGTGTTTTCACTGCTCTTTGGTTAACTAGGTTGGGCTGAGTCATACAATGGGAATTATTGGAGCCTTACTTTGCTGTCATTTTTTTTAGTGGTGAATTAGTCATTTGAGCCAGGAAAGTTGCATAGACACCTGAACAATAGGAATGAATGCAACCTGATAGATGTACTCCCTGCTTACATTTCAGTTCCCAATATACTTCTTACAAGTGTGTATTCATCTAATTCTAAATAGTGTTTTATCTTGTTACTGACTGAGTTTTTTCATTTGGAGGGGTTTTTTTTAGGAGTTAGAACTATTTCACTGAAATTAACAGTTTAACAAATAATACCAATTATTGTCCAGTATAGAATATTGCATACTTTTTTTCACAGTACAGCTTATGTTCTTTAATTATCAGTGTGTAGCCACTGTAATTAAAGAGAGAGAGTACAATGTGAGGAACATCCTGCAGCTATATTGAAATGTATTCTTACACTTGGTTGTGAAAAACCGTTGGTCAGGGACTTGTAAACACAAATCTGCTAGGAAGCAATTACAACTAGCTTGTTGTAAATCTTCTGGAAAAGACTTTGAAAATCTGAGCTGGAAATTAGTCTTGCAGGAAATGCTACCTAATGTTTATTCTGGCAAATGTGCAACAGCTGGAACAGAGGCCTGTTGCTTTTTCTTAAACTCATCAGTATCTAAGAGACCAGGTGTATTTCAAGATCTGGCACATTTTGCAAATTAATAATACTTTTGAATCTTTAGTTTTAGAAACTGCATGTGTAAGCTCATTTTTTTCCATTTTGCATATTTGAAAAGGAAAGAGATATGTTCAAGTTAATTTATTTTGTGCAGCAAATAAATTCTTAATATGTTGGTAGTGTACTCTATTGCAATGTTAAATATTTTTATGGTGAATGATACGTGTTTTCCTTCACTGCATACTTCTGCTGTGTTTTGATAAGTAACTCCCTTCTAGGAGCTACGTATTCTAAAAGGTGACAGTCATTAAATGGGAGTGATTCAAAGCTGTAATTATCTTGGAATTAATAACCTGGAGATGAAGAGTTAGTATCACATTACTGATCCACTGAATAATCTTTTTTCCTCTATTTTTCAATAAACCATAGTAAGAGAAAGGGGTTTTTACATTAATATGACAGTAAAAACTGTGAATTGAGCTGATCTTTTTTAAAAACTATTCATAGTTTGCATGGAGTTGTAATACTAGTTTAGAGTCTATTCTAGTTTAGAGTCTTCTATTCTAGAAGTTCTTCTGTTGATGCTGTAGTTTTCATTTCCTGAGGAGTGTGGGAACATCTCTTACCAATAGTAGTAACCTTGCTCTTCTCTCTCTCTAGTAGATGCTGATGCAGAGAATTCTATTAGTTTTTCTACAATTGGTATCATGATCTTTAAGTGCTTTGCTTTATGTCTCATTTATTTGACAGCTTCACCTCCTTTCTGAGATATTTTCTGATTCTGCTGTATTAGAAAGGGTTTTCATTATTAAATTCTGTACTTTAAATCAGTCAAATGCAATAAAAGGCATTCTCCTATGTATATTCCGTTTCTTTTGCCTTTTTGTCCTTTCTCCTGCTTGTTACAGGAATTATTGCATTCTTCTGGGAGGCAGGGATTTTCTCATTCTACTAATGTGGAAGGGTGGTGTGAGTTAATACAGTGCCTCTATATTATTTTTGTCTGCTTCTGGAATTGCACTTTAAGGGCTTTATTGTATTTCCTTTGGGAAATGAACTTTGGGTTTCCAATCAGTAGTCACAAAGCAAGCATTTTCATGGCAAAAACTCATCACAGTAGGTATTTCTGAATATCTGCTGAACTATATAAATATACCTATGTACCTGCTGAGCAAGGAAGAAACAAGGCAAAGTGAGATCTTGTCACATTTTAAGGTTGATCCTTCAGTTCTGAAGTTACGCTGTGACAGAAAAGCTTCTTTTGCCCGTTTAATATTATTCCAGTATGTTGTTATGTGACTGTGTGCTCATAATAAATCAGTTTGTCACTTGACAGGTAAGAAATACTGAATAGAAATCATGTAAATGAAATAAACTCTTTCTTTCATGGCTGGAATAATTCATTATTGAATTCTTGTAATTTCTGATTGGTTTTATCAACGTTGTCTTTCTTGGCAGTGGGGTTACTGTTCCAACACTGTTGTTTATGCCTATACCCGAGCGGATCGCCCAGAGTGCTGTGTAGTCTTTTGGGACACAAAAAACAATGAGAAATATGTGAAATATGTCAAGAGCCTTATTTCCATAACAACTTATGGGGACTTCTGTGTTTTAGCAACTAAAGCAGATGAAAATCAGCCTCAGGTAAAATCCGTCTTAATTTTCACTTGAAATGCTCTGTTCCACGTGTCAGTTCTTTACAGCCGGATTAAGATGAAATGTACAAATCTGAATTTGCCTTAGAGTTGTGTCAGTTGTCATTTGACAGAATGGCATGAATGGGCTCAGTGTTAAAAACAGCCCCAACACACAATAAAGCAGCTGATTAACTGCATCTACAGATCAACTCCCTGTAGCCATTAGTAACCTAATAAAAACTGTAGTCTTCTAGATTAATGTTTCTTTACAAATATTTGGAACAGTACTCCAGAGACAAGGTAAAAGCATCAGAATGTTAATGAATATTTCATCAGTCAGAGATGGAAAAAAAGGGGCAATTTTTTAGGTGATATAAATTACATTTTACTGCAAACTGCTTTGTTTATTAATTTATTTTATATGTAATCACAATTGATAAATGTATCCTTTGATTAATGAATGTTTAGTTAGTGTGGTACTGTTACATGATTTTTCTTTTGAAATCACTTCAGAATTATTTTCTGTATCACTTATATATTGCTTGCAAAGGAGGAGCACGAGACAGAGTCATTTGGTGCCATGGTAAAAAACCCCAAACATGCTTTGCTTCATTGTGCTATAAATGGTATACTGTCATATGGACTGAAAACATAGGATATGTGGCCATAAACATTTGGTGAAATTGAACAATAATTTTTTTTTCTGAATTGTAATTTTAAAGGAAGAAACAAACAGTAGAGAGACTTAGTGTAACTCCATTGAGCATAAATAAGAGATTTAATTTTAGCACCTGAAAATTACAGAGAGTAAGGACCTTTCATTTGTTTTGAAATAGCTCCAGTGTAATTATAAACACAGTGAGTTTTAGGAAATGAAGTGCATAGGGTTAGGGTAGCAGTTCATTAGAGTTGTCTGAAAAACTGATTTGGTTTACAAGAGATTTTGGTCATTAGAGTTGTGATTACAAAATGGCAGAATTTACAGCAATACATAATGGGAGAAAAAAAGACTTAATTTCAGCAGGACCTGTTTAAAGATATTGCAAGTAAATGTGTCAGTAAGTTAAGAAGGACTTTATGTTGATATCCGTAACAAAGTTGGGTGAATCAGACAATGGAAACTCCCTGCCCTGGCACCACCCTAAGTGGGTCATACAGCCTGTCTTGGATACTGTTACTCCATTACTCCTTAACAGGCTCTGATCTGCTGACTTAGAGTCTCAGAAATTACTAGAAAGGGCATAAAAGAGAAATCTATTGTAGACTGAATGTGGGGATAATTTACCAGAGAAGATTTAATGTAAACATGATGGATATAAAAAACAGAGCTAAAAAAGCCATGTGTGTGTTCCTACAAGGGCAGAGGCACAACATATTTTTTTTTGAAAATAGAAATTTGAGAATGCTGGCAGAAAGTTTAACTCATGAACAAAGAAATAAAAATACTATTTTGTACTTACTGGTGGCCAAACCAGAAAAAAAAAAAATGAAAAGAAATCCATGTTCAGCTCTTTCTCTTTGAAAGAATGAAGTTCATATGGTAGATGAAAAGCTAAACTGAGCTGCTCTCATGTGATGAATCAGATGTCAATCTATCAGTTTAAAAGGGTGGCTGTACAGTTACTGTATTCTGCTACCACAATTACATGGATTGTTCAGGAGGTGAAAGAGCCATGAAAAACTAATTATCTTTCATTTCCTGGAGAGTCAGGGTAACGGCTCTTGGGTAATTAATTTTGGTAGCCCTGTATATTTTATTTATTTTAAGTTTAAAGACTTGACAGTAAAAGTTGCTCCTTAATTTCCACACTTCTCATTCAAGGCATTTTCCTATGCAATAATCATTAAGATATTTAATCCTTGATTTGGATCTGGAGAAATAAATACATAAACTGCAACAATGAAGCGTTGGTGTCTAGTGAATTGTTATGTATTTGCATCTTCCTGAATTTAGCAGCCCAATTGCTGAGGTAACTGTGCTATTAAAGCTTTCCTGAGTGAGATTACAAGAAGGGCAAATCTTAATAAAAACCCTCATCACTTCTGTAGTACCTGTGATACTGCAGGGCAGAGGGAGAGCCTTATTGACAATTCTCACACTGTTACCCTCTTGGAGGTTCAAAGGAGGTAGAGATCTGCAAAGGATAGAACCAAGTTTCTAACTGCTGGGAGTTTATTAGGTTATCTTCTGCATGAGCAGCTGATGAAGTCCCTGAGTCAGTGGTGTATCATGCCTGTAAATACTTGCACTGCAGTGTGTGTCTCACACAGCAGCAAGGGAGATGCTGCCTGTCTTCCCCATGTGGTGTCTGTGGACATGCTGGTGGTACCTCCTACTTGTTGGATTTTGTCTGGTGGATTTGCTCCCATGCATAAAACAGCTGGTTACTGTTTTGTTCTTGTTCTTAATTTATAGTGCTAATTGGCAAAGAGCTCATTACTCTCATGCTTATGCTGCTTTTTATTTGCTGCAGTCATGGTCTGTGTTTTCTGTTGCTGGTGAGCATTAGAATGTGTGGCGTGGGTTATGAGATGCACCTTCACAGAAAACCACGTACAGGTTACTGATCTGCAAAAGGTGTGCTGGTAATGACACTTGCTTTCATTTCCATACAGTATGTGCTGGTCCTCTGCAATTCTATTGGCACACCCTTGGACCCGAAATATATCGATATTGGTAAGCAAGTTGCAATAGTCTTATTCTGTAATTTGTGTTGGAATTGACCTGTTAATTATCTGTTAATAAAGATAATGGCCTATCAAACCAGTAACATTCTTTGTCAAATTGGCTAAACTTCAACTGATTCTTCCAGTTAATGCACACTATGGATAATAGAATTTTTAAAAATTGCTGCTTTTCTTTCTTTCTTTTTTTTTAAATGGATGTATTTGGCAATTCAGATTTTCCTTCATAACAATGATAATTCAACTTCTTTTTAAGAAAATGTACTTTGAAAAGGGTGCAGTTGTATCAGAGGAAGTGAAATAATTTGATTTGGACTTTCATTTAAAAATAACTCGTTGCTGCTTCCCAAGTAACTTAAGCATTCATTTCTTGTGTTTCAGTGTTGGTAATATATTTTCCTTATCTTCCTCACAATTGTTTTTTCTAAGTATTTTCAGATTATAAATTAAAATTCAATAAAAAAAAAATCAGTGGACTATAACACAAATATGGAAACACCCCCAAATCCCAACTAGTGCTGAATTCCAGGCGTTCCCTACTGCTTGTTTGCTGCAGGTGTGGTACAGAACATTGCCAAGTAATTGCAAGCCACAGTTTTCTGTGATTTTTGCTTGAGAATAAAGATCATTGATTATTTTTCCTTTAAACAGATGAGGGAATTTTAGACAAACAGAGAGATTAATCAGTTTTTTGCTAATGAATCCACTTTTATTTGTACTGGCTTTTGCTTTATATTTGGTTTGTTACCCAAATAGATATGACTTAGGATTCAGAGTAGACACTGTGAACCCTGTTTGCAGTTTTCTTTTTGGACCTTGATTCTTTGATTAACTCTATTTTGTTGAAAGGCTAAATAACTTCTTTAAATTTATAAAAATATTTATTTGCATTTGAATGAGGGAAGACTCTATTATAACAAGAAACCTAATTAATTTTTTTTAATGTAAATTACCTTCTGGAGCCATATTTTATACTCTGTAAAAACAAACTTTTCTGGCTAAATTAGTCCCAGTAGAGAAGTTAGCATTAAGCCATAGTGCTCATACTTGGTGTTAATATTAAACAACAAACAGCCATCCTCTCTGATAAAATTGATGGGTAAAGTGTCTAGCAAAGTTTTAGTAAGATAGAAACAAGGAGGAAAGTAAGGTGGAGAACTATTGAACAAGGAAGTGACAGATAGAAATGAGGAGGAAAGTAAGGTGAATAACTATTGAACAAGGAAGTGACAACAGTTCACAGAAGAATATAGGTGGGAAAAAAAATCAACCAAAGACTAGAAATAATTGAGATCATAAATGATTATTTTCCTCAACCAATGCTTCTAAATGGTTTTATTCTTTATTATATATTAACTAAGTTGTAAGTATAATTTTCTAATGTTCAGTTTTTCAGTGTTAGCAGGAGGAAATCAGCTATGAGTCATACATGTATTTTGAAATTCATGCCCTATATTGTAGATCATAATTAAAATGAAGAGTATGCTCTGATGAATGAGTTTGACTACTTTGTCCTGTGGAAAGTTTATGAAATACTGTGGTAGTTTAGTCTTGTGATTTCTGTTTCTGTCCCTTTGATGTCCTCTTGCCACCTTTTGCAATAGGGGGACCCTATCAGAATCTTAAGGAATAACATGTCCAGGAGGACATGTTAAAAAATAAAATTTTACCGAGACTGGAGGAAAAAGCATCAACAAAACAACCAAACAATGCCCCCCTGCCAAAAGAACCATCCTAAAACAAAAAACCTAACCCCAGAACAGAATCCCATGAAGTTCAATGATGGATGGTACTGGTGTGAGTTGGGTTCCTATTCTGTCCCTGCCCCATCTCTGCTCCTGATCAGATGTCTACACTGTACGTGCCCACTGGTTTCCTGGACTTACTTGGCAGGTGGCATTGGGGTGGTGGAAGGAAGGTTCAGGGACTTAGAGGGAGTAGTTCTTCTCATTTCTGCAGCTGACATCTAAAATTAGTTGTGTGAATCATTCATGAAGGGGGTCTTTTTGCTCTCCAGTGGGTATGAAGAAGCCCAGGGCAGCTAGCTCATCTCTGTCAGAGATGTCTAAAATTAGGTGCCATGAATCCCACTCACTGTTAAAATTAGCTTTGCATGTACACCTCTAACTCTGCATTTAAACTCTTTGCTTTGCATTTCTCTATGTTCTGTTTATGGGAACTTTCCAAATCTATCTGTGAGAGTTTTATTTACATTATAAACAAAGGTTTCTTTATGATTCTGCCAGTATGACCCATCTCCTACAGCTGCCTGTACACAAGAAAAGAATCTTTTTCAGGAACTGGGAACACTTAAAAAGAAAGGCTATTTAATTGAAGAATGCTGTTATTCCAACTGTACTTGAATTGTGCTGAAGAGATGAAACAATTTCTTCCTTCAGCATAACGAAGCTTTCTGCAGTCTGCTGCTGTTCCCTCCACTACTGGAGGACCAGTTTAGTGCATAGATTTGCAATGCTCTTTCCTAGAGTGAGTTCACTTGTGAAAATGCTGGGCATTATAGCTTTCAGCCTCATAGATGGACAAATACCTGAGGTTAGGATTATTTACATTTTTGAGTCCTGAAAAATTTCTGTAGCCTCAGTAGTTAAAACATTACAAGTGAGTCATTCATTGCTGTATGGTAAACACAGCCAAAGATTCAACCTTTTTTTTTTTTTTTTTTTTTAAATATATGCATCCTGTAAGACTCCTTTAAAGTTTGCTTTCCAAACTTGCAGAAGGGATTGATAGTACAAGTAAAAAGTGAATGCCTATAAATGCAACTCTTTTGGAACACATTGTGCTGGTTTCATCATGGTTACTTTCCTCTTTTTGCAACATTTGAAAATGCAACTTTATAGAACAACTAGAAATATTTACAACATAAGGTCAATTGGTGTGAGAGGCTGGCAGCTGTACATAGTCAAGGTCCTATTGTGCAGTATCTCATGCTGTTTATCACAGTTGGAGCTTCTTGGCAGTAGGAGCTGTAATTGTTCCAGTTTGACAGCATGCTGAACTTAAGCAGCTGTATGGCCTTGCAGAAGCAGACTTTGTAAAACCTTAAGGACAGAAGACCTTTCTGAAAGTTCTTCTAAGATTCCAGTTGATACATGATTTCAAACAGAATTGTTGTCCTTTTGTTCTGTTTCTAAATGAGGAAAATCAGCATTAATTTTCCGATGAGAGTCATTATTAATAGTTTAAGAAATAAGCAGTTAAAAAGTAAAATTAACTTATCTCTTACTCAAGATAATTGGACAGGTGTTACTGACTTATGAAAAATGCTATTATCTGTTTGTAAAATTCTTTATTCCCCTCTTCTTTCTACTAATACAAATATTCAGGTTATTTTCTTTTAGTAAATTAATAAATTGTTGCATTGAGTCCAGTCCATAAAAAGTTAGATAATTTTTGTTTTGAACTCTTGTACTTGTTTCAGACTTCTAAGTGCCATCTTTCAAAGTAGCTTAAATACTCTCAGGTTGTTACTTTATTTGATTTTCATAAATGCTGGTGAAAAATGACTACATCAGACTACTTGGTATCTGTGTTCTCCTGCCTTTTCTTGAGTGTGTGCTCTTCACTACCATGAGTCTGTATTTTTTGACTGGCTGTAATTACTGCAAATTGAACAGGCACTATTTGTGGTTTCTAGCAGATTGCCCCTTGTTGGAACAAGAATCACCTGGAGCTCTGCTGAACATAAAGGGTTTACTCCTCCTTGAGACTTAGGTGCCTTGCAGGCCTCTTGGGCAAAGCCTCTTGAACTTGGTCCTGGTAGGAGATGGATAGTGGAGAAAGATGATTGCTCATGTAGGGATGCTAAGTAGCTGACAAAGCATTTAAATAATGCATTTTGAGAATGTGTGTTAAGACACAATTTGTCAGAATTGTCAATTTATAATACTGTTTCAACAAATTGCTATTAATCTCCTAATGACAAAGTAATTGTGACATTATGCAATGTTTGATTCACCCTCACGAGATATAAATCTTATGTTGTTGGGCTCTACGCCAGTAGCTCAAGTTAGAGTCAAAAAAAGAAGTGCTTTTTTCCTTTATTCTGTTGAATTTTTAATTGTCATTAGCTTTCTAATGCTTGTCTGTATTAATGATGGCAGTAAAGGATTAATCTCATGAAGGGCCATCACTTCAGCTTTCTTTAGGCATTGATGGGTGGTTACACTGTCAGCTGTTCCTTGGACTTCTTTTTATTTTGTCCAAAGGCTTTTTACTTCCCCTGCTTCCTGTGCCTTGTGTTTGAGGCCCTTCACAATAGCTTGTGTTTGCTAGCTCATAAATTACTCTTTTCTTCATTGTCTAACATTACTGCATTCCATCCTACTCTGGTACAAAAATTAACCAACACAGTGTTTTCTGTGCTTGTTTTACAGGCTCACAGGCTTTCTGTCAAAGTCCTTTGATGAATAACTAAATATAAACTACAGAAGGTTAAATATCTTGTTATATAATATCTTTTTAATGGAAACACAGCAGATGGTATCTGCTAAGAAAAGGTCACTCAGGCTGGATTATATCATCTTCTTACATGTGCTTAGGAGCACTGACATAGTGAAGTGTTGAGTTATCTTTCAAGTGTGTGTTAGCACCCAGTGAAATTAATACAACAGCCAACATACAGGTGGATTAAAGGCAGAGCTGGAGTCATGCCCAGGTGTCTTGCCTCCCTCCTGGATGCCTTAACAGGCATGACTGAACTACATGTGAAAAGCACTTGAATCACTGTTACTTAGTTGCTCCTTTTAATGTAAATTGTAATGGATTTTGAATATTTATGTTCCGTAAACTGTTGTTCGTGAGTTGTCCCATATGTCCCAACATGTTCAGTTGTCCCTGCTGTTGCCTGACATTTTCTTCCATTTATGAGCCAACACTTGTAGAGATATTTGAATCAAGCTCTAAAATTAGCTAGATTTATTGATTAGACTATGTTCATTCCAGTTTCACAGGAACAGCCTGTAACAGACTTGTATGAAAACAACAGTTTAGTATTGTGTCTGTCAGAACGCTTCCTTTCCATCAGATTTAGGTGGGATTACTTGTCTTTCTTGTTTGTGTATCCTATCTCATAGACTAGAAAGTGTCTCAGTCTTTTCATGTGGTGAAGTAATGTAGTCATGCATTAAGTTTGATTTCTGTCTATATTTTTACAAGAAGATTAGACACTGAAGCAGGTGTTTTCTAACAGCTTTGAAGTGAGATGGAGTGTATGTGGATGAAATGCAGACATTGTAGAAGGTTATTCGAGATTCCTGGGTATATAGGAAAGAAAGTTTCTTTCCTTCAGGAAGGAGGCTTTATGAAGGAATAGTGAAGAGAAATGAGGTGAGAAGAGAAAGGAGGGCCAAAAAGAATTTAAAGGGCAGTTGTTTCACATGTTGGAGTTGTTTTGATGGGGATGGTTTCTTTAGTCCTTTTCAGTATTTGGTCAGCACCTGAAAAGTAAAACACCTGTTTAAATGTTTTCCCCACATATTTTCAATGTCTGAAAATTAAGTATTAAGACATTAATACTGAAGTTGGGTATCTGCAAAATCAGCAGAAAGAGCTCAACAGTCTAAGAAGTTTACATGTCAAGCATGGAAAGCTGCTGTGCAGTGGAAATGCTGAGCAGAGGAATGTCTAAATCTTTTGCCTTCTTTAGACTTTAGGTGCTTGCATTTCTGTCTGCTTAATAGAGCACAGGTTTTGTGAAGCTGAGCAGCACCTGCTAGTAAATCGATGCTATTTCCCTCCACTAAAGGAAACTTAAGTAGTTAAACCAGCTGCCTGGAATGGGATTCTAGATCTTCCTCAGCCTGAAGGATTGAAATGAGCATATTGTCTTTCCTAGGAAATGACAAATCCCATTCTTTCCTTGTCTGCCCAGCAGCAGCTCAAACTTGGAATGGCTGGCACACGCTTCCCTCATGTTGAATTTATGCTGTTACGCAGTCAAGAAGGAAAATATTTTAGGAGCAGAGCATTGCCCAGTGTGGAAGGTTCTGAGGTGAGAAGGTGGAATGAAATACTTTCAGTTGGAGGGGAATGACAGGTATCAGCCAGTCCAGGATCACTCCAGGGCTGACCAAAAGCATGTTGCTAAAGACATTGTCCAAATTCCTTTTAAACACTGACAGGCTTGGGGCACTGACCGCCTCTCCAGGAAGCTGTTCCAATGTGTGACTGCCTGAAGGGGGAAGTTCCCCAAAAACCTTGAGGAGACATTGAGTAACGTAGTTACACCCATATGGTTATTGTACATTCTCCTTTATTACTCATAAAATGGCTGTTTTTATACAGTTCAATATTGTTATGAAGCAAGCATTTTCCTCATTGGTGTGAAGCATGCAAATATGTACCTAAACATTGTTTACTTTTCACCCTTAAGGTAGCAAAAGTGTCCAAACCAACAGCTATACCAATCACCTCCTAATTAACTTACTATCTTGCCTGCATACCTTAACACAATTTCTAACTGCGCCACAGGTGCAGGCCTTCACTCAGGCCTGTCCTTGGGCCTGGGCCAAAAGAGGCCCAGGCCCACTGAACCCTAGCTGGGTTGCCCACCTAAAAAGCAATCTGCTACAACTGCCCTCTCTGTAAATAAATGTTTCATAGTGTCCAGACATGGATTTGAGTTTCTTTTCCACAGATTTTTCTGTTTGTGATTTCTTGTTCAATGACTGACCAATATAAAATGTTAAAGCAGTTCTAGAAAAAATGCCATGTATCCTACTTTTATGCTATTGTTGAAGTTATACAGGCAATTCTGTAAAAGCATCAGTTCCCACATAGAGATGCTGCTCTTCCAGATGTGGCTTTGCATGAATTTGATCCTGATGATTGTGTCTGTGCACTGTTCCCTCCAATTTCACATTTGGCTTAAATCCAGTCATTGCTGAGCCTGCTGTTGAAAAGAAGGGAAGGCCCTCCCCTCTATGCTGGCTGCTCATTCCTGCCTGTTCCAGCATTTGTGATTTTCTCTTTAATCCAACTTAATGTAATCTTTTATTTATTTAATTTTGAGGTCAGTTAGATGAATGAACTGATCCAACTTACTCTGTTGTCCAGCTGCTGCTAGAGCTGATATGAAAGAAGTGGCAGGAAAATGTGTCAGGGGTTGGTGTGTATGTGCTTTTTGGCAGTTACAGTCACTTCAGGCTTAGGCATGTTCATAAAATGCCTAATTGATTGTATTCCCTTGGATAAAGCATGAATGCTTTGCCATCTTTCTGGATCACAACAGACCTTATGTGAGCAACTTTTTTTCCCAGAATCAGGATTTCAAGGTGTGCACAAATGAATAAGTTTAGGCTCCATGAAAGCTATAAGTCAAAGGAGTTGTCACCTTGGGAGTGTGAGGAATGCCCATGGCTTCAGATGTTGGCATGGCAATGTGGTTTTAACATTGTCTTGGATCACAAGTACTAAAATTATTGAAATGAATGTGTTATAAGTGCATGAAATACACTGAGTTACATATAATGTAAACAACTGTGCTGCTCACATTAATCATCATCACTAAGCCTTCTTGCCCAGTATTGACATTGTTACTAAAAAGTATTCTGCAGCCATTGGGTAGTTTATATAATCCTCTTGGTTTCAAAGAAATTAAATCTGTTCAACCAATCTTCCCCCATCTGTCTCTTGTAGCACTGCTCTTCTATGTGGCAGGCTTTTAGCTCCCTCCAGAGTTCTGTTCTGTGCTAAAATACAGAGGGGAAAAAAATAAAAGAGATTCATTGTAAAAGAATTGTATTTTCTGCGCACATCATGTTATCTGCATGACTCAGTGTTCCACTGCCAGGCTGGTTTGCACAATTCTTTTGAATTTGTCTTGGGGTTTTTTTTGGTACCATAATGATTTACTCGTAGAACTTAAAAATGTTTTCTGTGCCTTCACTGTTTTGTTTTTGTGTTTTTTTTTTTTTTTTTTTTTTTTTTTTTTTTTTTTTTTTTT
>VZUI01013378.1:0-68053 GCA_013401135.1 Cettia cetti | reverse complement strand
TTGACAGCGTCCTGGCCCCGCTGCCCCGGCGGGCTGACCCCGCCACCGCGCTCGGCGGGGCACGGAGCGGCCCGCGGGGGCGCTCGGTGCGCCGTGCCTCCGCGCTCCCACCGCGGCTCCGAGTTGCCTCCGCAAATCTTTGGGGAGTTGGGATGTCTTCAGGAAGCAACCCTACTCGCTTCTCGGCTGGGCGGTCGGAAAGCGGGGCAGCGGGGGCTCCGCCGGTGCGCCTCGGCGCTCGTGCGGGAGAGGAAGCGAAGAGGAGCGGCAGGGAAGCAGGCTTGGGTGAAATGAATGACTCGGGACTGCCGATCGCTGATTTTGGGCAGGAAGTCCGGAGATCTGTTTTGCATATGACAGGCTTTCGCTTTTCAAAGTGGCAAAGAGAGTTGATTGTGTTTCCATCTTGGGAGCGGGCGCGAGCCGCCGAGGACTGCTCGAATGGGGTCTGACCCCAGCTTGAGAGAGGGAGGGGGCAGGTATTTCTGCTGCGGAGGTATTCCGGGGTTCCCGGTCTGGAAATAAGGCTCATTTCAGAGGGGCACCGCGGGAGCCGGTTGTCGTCTTCTGGATCGCGTCCTTTATTTTCTCTGTGGTCTGCAGCGCACGCCGCTAATCCCCGAAGGCATTAGGGAGAGTGGGATTTGGCACCGTATGTGGGGAGCGGAGCTGTCTTAACCTTTTTCAAACGACTTCCCTGCTAACCGGGGCAGCGCTCTTGCTAGTAAAGCAGGGAAGCAGAGTACCTGGCGGTGACGCTTCGCTTGCACTTTCTGGCTGCGCTGAGTGGGTGTTTTTATACCTTTGAGTTTTTTTGAGATGAAATTAGGGCTGCGAGGTTTTTTTTTTTCTTTTCTTTTTTTTTTTTTTTTTCGACTCGAGTCTCTCCGGCTGGAGTTGGAAAAACACTTGAAGGTTTTTCCAGGGATTTCTGCCGCTGTCTCTTTGAGATCCGGAGGGAAAGGAAAGCCTCGAGCTGGAAAGGGGTGCTGACATGTTTATCAGCTCTCCTGCTCCGTCCTGGCAGAAAAACCTTTGCCTTCATTTACTCGCCCTCTCGGATATAAAAATCCGCGGGGAGAGGGGAGCGCAGTTGCAGGGGGTTAATCAAAGAAGTCCGAATGTCCTCATCGGTGGGTGGCGAGGGTCTGAACGCGCTCCGCAAACCGCGCGGCAGAGGCAGCGTGCCCCCCCCCGTTCGACGGCAGGTTTGACGCTTGTGCAGGCGACAGCGATTTCTCCCCGTGCCCCTCCCGGCCGCCGGCAGCGCACCCCGGGGCCGCACCGCCCGGCTTTGCACCTGGCTACGGAGCACGGCGGATGTGTGCGCCCTTCGCCGCTGCTGCCGGTAGCGGGGAAGCCCGGGCTCGGTGGCGTCTGGAGACGGCGGGTGGGAGGCGGGGAGCTCCCGGGAGCGGCCACGGGAGCACGGCTGGCGGCCCCGGCCCCCGCCCCGCCGGCGGACGGGACCTTGCCGCCTCGCCTCGCACTTCGCGGCACCGTGGGGCTCCCGGCAGCCGCGGCGGATCCTGCCGAAGGGCCGCTTGTGCCGAAAGGAATCGGGGCCCGATCCCGCTGCTGCTAAAGTCGGGGAGGACAGGATGAGGCCATTTATAATTAGCTCCCTTCTCCTCCCCTCGCCCCTGGGGGTGTGAGAGGAGGAAACAATAGACATCAAGTGCTGGCTTCGCTTTTCTCTGTGTGCCTTTTAAAGTACTAAGGCTGTGTGGAGGAAGCAGAATTAGTACTGGCTGTCTAACACCATCTGTAATTTTGTTGACAACTTGTTTAATAAAACATTTTATAATTTTCACTTATTCTTTAAAGTTGCTGATCGGGAAACAATACACATGTAAATAAATTATGCATGGGATAAATTAGGACAAAAGCAATAGGACACATAATAGGGAAGGGATGCAGTGCACAGTGTTTTATCCTCATGTGTCCTTCCTGACAATGAACGGGAGCTGAATGACATTTGCATTTCCTCTGTCTGCGTTTTGATTGTATCTCAGAACCCACAAACGCCCCCTACAGAAACCGGCCACACAAAGGTTTTGCTCCGAAATGGGGGACAATGTAGGGACTGAGAAATCCGGTCTCAGGTATCAAGCAGCTCCTTGTGTGTGTTTGTGCGTTTAATAGTGTCGAATATTCGGCTTGTTTCTGGCACTTGGGCACACATGTGGCCTTGTTCATGCTAGACTAATCTCTCTGAATAATGTATTCCAGTACCTGAGCATCTGTGGGAATGGATTTCATAGAATAGTTCAGTGCGTGGAGTCCCTTATTAATGATTGGTTTCTCCCTACTCAACTTGCCACTTTCTCTGTCCAGCACTCTTTTATCACTTTCTGGTTCTCTTTTGGTGCTTTCATGCCTTTGCTCTTCTACCCCTCACTTCTTCTGGTGAAGCAGTTAACCTGACATTACTGCCTGTTATTTCTGCTATTAGCTTGCTTACCAACACGGTGCTACAGACAAAAATATCTGAGATCTAAGTTTAACAGATCTGCAAAGTAAAGGTGGCAGGTGTTTGGACAAGCACGTGCTTCTTCATCTGTAGAAATGGCAGTATTCTGACAGCTTTGATGGGACAGAAGTGGATTCGAAATGCTGAATTTGTTGGGGTTTTTTTTCCCCACTAGTTTGTGTATGTATTTCCATATTTTTTGCTTCCATCTTCTTCTCCTTTGGATATTTTAATAGGAAGACATTTGAGTGGTGGAGTAGAAGAAACAAATACATTTAAAAAGTATTCTGAATTACTTCAAATGTCAGTCAGAAATCTCAATGGACTTTGTAAACATTAATTAATTAAACCTCTCAATGCCCCTGTGAAGAAAGGATTATTGCCTTTGTTTTATGGATGGCTAAACTAGGACAAAGTGGTTCAGAATCTCTCTAAAAGATGAAGTCTAGAATGCAGGCATTCTACTTCCAGTTTTGGCATTTAGTCCCATTTCCTCCATCTCTGCCTTATTAGTGATGTGCATATGGTACCATAATGCACTTAATGTAATTAAGACCTTGTAATTTACACAGTCTTGTCTAGAAGCAGAGCTGGTTTCCTCCCACCCCTTCTCTGTCTTTACTCCCACGAATGACTTTTATTTCAGGTTGTCAATTAAGCACACTAAGTGGAACATAGGTTAGGTTGTTGCCATTTCAGCATGAGGTCTCCCATGCAGTATAGCACTCTGCCTGGACTCTCACCAGAGGGCTGTTGCTTCCCAGTAGTTTAGCAGTGCTAGTGCTCTCCCTTTTGCTCAGGACAGCCTCTGGGACAAAAGAAGCTAACTCAGGCTCAGCTGCTGGGCTAGCTCACTTCCACTGCATTGCTGGATAACTTTGACGTGCTTGGGGACACTTATTCTCTGCCAGGTCTTTGAAGAGCAAATCATCACAGAGTTGTGTGCACGTTGCTAGAGCTGATCTACCAGGCCTGTTCTGTCTCTGCATTCCCACTGCAACACACAGCAGCAGTTGGATTTTCAATTGCTGTACCTTCTCAGATAAAATTGCCTTGACAGCCAACTCCGACCTTTGGGCTGCCAAATGACCTTCCTTGTGATGATGAATTCTGTGACATGAGACACCTGTGAAGAAATGGTCTGTGTTCGCTTCCCTGTTTCACATTGGCAAGAGACCAGTGTGGGTCTTGGGGTCTTGTATGGCGAGAGTATTTCATTAGTGGTTACTCTGGCTTGAGCTCAGGCTGGGGAATCTTAACTGGAAGGCCCTGTATCCCATTACACATCCCTGAAACAACCCTATGTCCTGATTAAGTGCTGATGAAGAATGATTTTTTTTTTTTGTGGATGTTGTTGCATAAGCATCTGGTTGCTGATTTTTAATATTAAAGTGAAAGCATAATGTGCAGTGCTGCTTTCAGCAGGTGGAAGCAATAAAATAGACAGACAGGTTACCAGTTCAGTCTTTACAAGTGATGTGGAGGTGATTTTAATGTGGCCTTGCAAAAAGGAATTTTCTTCTGCTTGAGAGAACAGGGTTTGTTTGGCACATTAAACCATGTACCAAAATCTCTACAGCAATTCCAGTGTGGCTCTGATGTTACTTAAAAACATAAATGAGCCCTAGTGTGACATGCTTCAAATAAAAACTGTTGTCCACATGAAAACTGTTTTTTCTGATATCTCAGCAGCAGCTTTCAGAGAAAACAGCATGAATGTTACTGTGTTTACACAGGGAAATATAAGCATAAACTCAAAGTCATTGGAAGGCCGAAAAAGCAAGTTAAGAAGACCTGAGGACGCACTGGTTTTGAATATGAGAAGCTCTGATAAATGGCGTGTTGCTTGTTACAGTGTTATGTCTGATTCCACCACTCACTTATGCATGATTAGTTGTTGCAGTGCTTTTGTAATTTTGTTTTGTTGTTCTTTTAGTCTTTCACAGTCTGTCTAGTTGTGTGGATGGAGGTTGTATTCAAAATTGCCACTGAAGAGAAAGTTTTTAAAACATATTATTTCTGGTGTGTGAAAGCAATATTGAGCTATCTGGGTTGTCCTACAGAGACCCAAAGGTATGATTTTTTTTGGAGGGTGTTATAATTTCAAGGTAAGCACATGTCCAACGGGCTGGATGCATGATACCCATTAGATAGGGTTCACAGTGTCCAAGTGGGAATTCTTTGCACAGAAGTCAGGTACACAAAGCAAAGTGGGGATCTGTGTCAGTTTGAGTCATGGGGAAGGTAATGCGGCTCATCTTTGTGGAGCTTAATGAAAATTGATTTCCTCCTCTGCTTTCCTAGAACTGGAAATGTGGTATTTGAAGGTTGCTCTCAAGAGCAGGCTTTGTCCATCTTGTGTGTCTGTCTTCTGCAGCTTATGACAGCTGGCTGTACCTCTTCTGTCCTGAAATGAGGCATTCCAAAGCCCCCACTGGCTGCAAATAAACCTTCTTTTAGCATTGTAATTTGCCGAATCTGGAATTTTCTCACTCTGGTTTGCCTTTCATGTCAGAGCTGAATTTCTTTGCTCAGTAGATCAATTTTACAATCTTGGTGTTTATTCTGGGCTCATCACTGTGTTGTCTGTATGTGATGTTGCCTTGAGCGAGAACCATTCCACTATTGTTTATCCCTGAGGACTTGTAGGAGTGGAATGAATCTGTTCCGGGAGTTGATGTTTTTTTCCTTTGGAGAGACCAACCTCTGATCTGAGGTTTCCCTGTCTGGGGTGACATACTCCCATTTGCAGACAAGCAGCACTAAGGCAAAGTTGCTTGAGGCCTGTTCTGAGGGCTTCATTAGGGCTGTGCTGCTCTTCTAGCTTTGCCTGGCAATTTTGTCCAGGATGCAGAGACTGAGGAGTGTTAATCACTTACTTAGTGCAGGTCACAGTTTTTGCACTGGTTTGTTTCTTAAAAGGAAAGTTATCAACACAATCTAAAAGGAATCATACTTTAAGAATACTTTCCTTCTCTTAAAACAATTTTTTTCAGATGGTAGTGCTTCCTTTTTTTTAAAATTTCTATACAACTTGTGGAAGAAACCTATATATGCTGGACTAGTGCATGAGAAGCATGCATGGTTTTCTTTATTTCAAAAGAAAGAAGTGCACAGTGTGTTTTTGCTGTCCAAACTGAGTGACATGTAACACAAATATTGTAAGTGAATGCTTGAATAGCAAAAATTTTAAATCCTTATTTTTCTTTAATAGGCTAAATTATTCAAAGCGTGATACTTCTTTTTTAATAATTATATATGGTTTTTTTCCCAGCAGAGCATATTTTAACCACAGATTCCCAGCAGATATCTCAGAAAAGAATAATGCAGTGTCTCAACAGCTGCTGGCAAACATCCTTCTCACACCACCGTCCTCTCCAGTCCAGGAGTAGCAGGAGTGTGTCAGCACGTGTCTCAGTTTTCAGGTTACCTGCCGGAGCCAGGTGCGGTCAGGGAGTTACGATTCCAGCTGCATGGAGGGTTTTACTGGCTCTCCAGCCTTTCTGAGGAGAGGCTTCACAGGGAGCCAGTGGAGCAGCAAGAGCAGGGGAGGGATGGGTACTGATGAGTATGCACTAGGTGGCTGTGATCAGCAGCGTGTGCTTGCCAAATCCTGATGCATTAATTTCATGTTCTGCTGAGCTGTAGCTGGGAGAGAGTCTTCTGCTCAGGTGTTGATGGGGACACTGACTACATCAGTGTTCTTCTGGTGAGAAAGGCTGATATTTAATGTCACAGCCTGTTGTGACAGAACTGATCCAACCTGAGGATCATGTTTCCATTCATACAAAACTATGAGTTCTATTGGTCTGATAACTTTCTGATAATGAATATAATGAATATGAAATTAATATAAAATTCCAACTGTAACATATATGAAATTTTAGTATGCAAAAGAAAGGAACTCTGTGTAACTTATAGTTTCTCCCCCTTGTTTTTGCTCAGATTCCTGCTTGTGGTACAAGACGCAAAACTTTTGTTAAGACGTGCTAAAATTTCCACCAACACAGGGTTTAATGCTTCCTGCCTTTTAGTTCTCAAAAATCTAGATAGGCTGGACAGTGCAAAGAAAATCAGGTGCAGAGCAGTGAAATAAGGCCGTGCCCTGAGTTGGTTAATTCCAGCCTGCCCTACCGCATCATCTGGCAGGGCTGATTTGATCTGATCAGATGCGGGCATGCTACTTCTGCCAAAATGCAAAGTACAGTGCTTATGCTGCTTTTATGCCTTAAGATGGCTTCATGAGAGCCACAGGAAGATAGATTATGGCTGTTGGAACAAAATTCTCTCTTGAAAATATTTTGGGTGCTTTTCATGTTTTGGAAGAGTAAGTGAACACCAGTTCAGTGCTTTGTGTCACAGGGCTCTGAAGTTTTTGGTCTGCTCCTAGGATCTTTGGAGTTTCTAGTATTCCTGTGGATCTGCAACCTAACACGACTAGTCAAAGGCTTGGGAGAAAAATCGAAATGGCTGGAGTTATAGCCCAAATAATTCACATCCAGTGAACACTGTGAAAAAGAAACTTATTGTGGAGACACAAAGTTAGTATTATTTCTTCAAGGGAAAAGTCATGTCTGTATTTTCATTCCGCTTCTATTTCAAGAACAGTTTTGAAGAAAGTAATCCATGGATTTGTGACTGTTCAAGTATTTTGGTCTCAATAATGTTTCCTGAAAGACACTGTTTAGTCAATGATGGGGACAAATACATTTTATGTTTATGATGACTTTAAAACCTGTGCAGTTTCAATAAGGAATAATGAAAACAGTAGTTCATAAAGCTATTTTACTGCTGAACTCCGTTGGTGGGCATCATGTGTGAGGCTGCTCTCTTGAGTGTTCAGAAAACTCACTACTCAGTGTCAGAAATCATAACATGAACCCACCTGTATCTACAAGCCAGATTGCTTTTGCCTTTTTTTTCTGAACTACTAAAAGCAGCTTTGAAGACTGTAGGTTTTTGTTTTCTATGGATTGTTCATCCTCAAGGTTTTTAGTTCATTAACAAATACCTATTAATGTGAAATGTGGATTAAATTAGGATCACAATTTTAATTCAGAGATTAGTGCCTTTTATAAGTGAGGCAGTACAAATTAAGAGGCATGTAAGATGTGATGGGTGAGGGTTGGTGATGGGAACTTCTACTGCTTCATCATATCTGACTGATCCTTTAATTTTTAGGATGTGCTTCTCCAAAAATGATGTTTCTGTTAACGTTGGTGATGTTACCCTTCAGTGATTTCATGTGGATGAAAGCGATGTTGATACCTCCACAGGCAGCATGGGGCCCCAAAGGCTTCTCTCTCCTCCCGTGCTGATACAAATGAATGGAGACTCAGTCAGGTTACTGGTGTTATGTTGGAGGCAAATAGGCATTCCTGAGGTTGAAATCTAACAAAATAGAGTTGGTGGGGGAAATACGTTGACAACTCTTCTCCATTTCCTGTTGCCAGATCCGATTTGATTTTGTCGGTAGTCTCAGCTAAATGTTTTATCTTCTCCTTGCTTTCCCCTGCCTCCCAACCTCTTTCCCCCGTTGACCTCTATGAGCGCAGTCCTGGCTGCTGATTTATCAGAGCAGGCTGGCTCAGCACTGTGTGGAGATTGCTTTTAATTAACTCTCTTCGTTTTGCCAACCTTCAGGGAGCAGCAACACTTTAATGGTTATAATACTTTATCTGGATTTATATCCACCTTATGTGTTTGTTGCCCCGCTTCCTCACATGCTCTTCCTGAGTCATTTCCCAAATGAAAGGTTTGTTTCAGGTCCCTCATCCAGAATGAGGAAGAGAGGCTGCAATGGCTTCTGGATTGGAAGGATGGACTCTCTATGGTCTACCTGAGTGTTTTGGAGGCGGGTGGGGATTATGAGGTGATGCATTTTGGGGCTGTCTTAGATCAAGGCTCATTTCAGTGGCTTGCCTCTCTGCACAGGGAGAGGCAGCTTTGTTTTGTGGTTGCAGCATGGCAGATGAGTGCCTAATAAATTAAATCTGCCCCCTGACTTGTTGTATGACATAGATAAGTCATGAACTCATTGCTACAGTCAGGTTTAACTCTAGTGACCTCTCTTCTCAGCCTGACTAGCCTGAATGTTGCTAAAATGTAGTTAACTTCTTATGTGTAAATACAGGTCTAAAGGAGAGTCTCTCTTTACCTGCAAAAGTTTAGCTTGGCTTTCTGTGAGTAGCTCTACCAAGTGAAATTTCTTCAAACTGAGCAGCAAGCAGCTGTATAAAATTTCTCCCACCTGGAATTTCCTCTTTACATATTCTACAATGAGGATTTCAGGAGTTTTGGACATGAAGGAATTGGGAAATGTATGTTATTTGTAATGTAAAGTATGTGTCACTTTTGTGTCAGAAAAATGCTTTATGATCATGCTTTAATTAAGCATCATAGTCCCTTTTGTGGTGTAATTTCCTCCATTCTTCCGTGGGAAGAATGGCATGCGCTGTCTGGCTTGGGGATGGTCACACTAGTCACACCACCAACCATTGACTCAACATTGCTTTGCTCTTGGTGTTGAGCATGAGTATAAAAGTAATGTGATGAAGGTGAGTGGGAATCCTTCCTTGTTAGCACTTTCATGACCGAACTGAAGAGTGGAAAAGTGAGTTAAGACTGTCTGTCTGGTTCTGATGGAAGAAGTTCACCAAAAAATTATTGTTATGTCATCCTTAATGGCCGTGATTTATGCCCAGAGCTGATAAAGGTGTTTTTAGGATGCAAAGACTTTACCATGGAAATGAACCAAGTGGAAACTACTTTTGCATTTCAAAACATAAGTGCTGTGCACCAGTCTGTTCAGTACAATTTCAAAGTCATCAGTGTGAGAAGTGTTACATGCCTGCTTGTAAATATGTGTATTTAAAGTGTATTTTAAGTCCCTTTGTTAAAATGGCAGAGGAAATTAAGAAGTTCCCAGATCTAGTCCTCTCTTACTCAGGAAAAAGAGATACCAGCTGAAAGGAATACAGCCGTGGGTGCTACTTATCAAAACATTGGCAGCGCATCACTGCGTACGATCATCTGTGTCATCTGGTCTGTGGTTTGTGTTTGTATCTTTCCTATCTTCTCCTGCAGTCAGCTTTACTTTAAAAGAAAAAAAAAAAAGTTTGAATTCATATTTTTATGTGTTTTTGGTATGATTCTACAGTAACTAACTCCTGGCATTCTCATCTGACCAGACGGCAATGAGTTCAGGTACTCATTCTGCTGAGTAGGTCTGAAAGTAAATTCCCTTCTCCCCTCTTGTTAACTTTTGAGTTTTGTTTCCACATCTTAACTTACTTACTTAACTTACCCACAAAGTTCTAGGGTTAGAAGAGGCTGTCTCCTGACACATCTGAATTCCTCACTGCAAAACATGCTCACCACACAAAGTTGAAACCTGACTGGCCCTCAAAGGGCAATGTATTTCCCAGGCTGCTGTTTCCAGCTACCTTCTCCTCTATGCACCCCTCAGAACAGAAGAAGAGGAGCAGATGAGGGGTGAGCACTCTGCCTTTGGGAAAGGCTCTGACCTGAAAATGGATTGCAATTCCAGCCAAATGATTTCTTCCCTTGGTAACAGAATTGCACGCCTGGGCTCTGAGCTCTTTGCATTAATTTCATCTCCGCTAAACTTTCCCAGTCAATTAACCATGTCCATCTCCTGCTCTAGCAGCCACATGTGCCTTTTCTGCCGCAGCAGGGTTTTGAAGCAGTAACTCCCTGCAGCCTTTGCTGCAGCAGTTTTCCTCAAACAGCTTCCCTCAAGCATGGTTATCAATCAGGACTGTTGGGTTTTTTTCCCTCCAATGCATCTATTTTCAGAGCTGTAGAAGTTTGACCTATTGCTTTTATCTTTATAAGTGCTACTTTTTGCAATAGAGCCAAAAGCTGCATGAAAATTTCAGTCTTAGTGTGAGGAGATTCTGCTAAACCTGGATATTTCTTTTGCGTTCATTTTCCCTCCCTTGGGTTTTAATTTTGCTTGTCCAAAAGGCCTCGTTAAACTGGCCAGTAGTTCTTGTGTGTTTGTTCCAGGCAGCACCCGCAGTGCAGAGTTTTCCTCTGAGTACTTGGCTAACAGGATTTTATGAAAGAGTAGTGAGTTCTTAGTGTCTGAGAGATGCTCAGCCCTGGGGTTTGATGTAGGCTACCTTTGAAGGGAGTTCTGCACCCACCTCTGGAAGAACAGTTTGGATGCTGGCACTAGAGGTCCCTTGGCAAAGCACCTAAGGGGCCATGAGTGGCTTAAATATGTTTTCCTTGCATGTTGTGCTATGATCAATGGCTAGAGTGCCTATTAAAGCAAGAGTCTATGCTTTTTGTCTGGAGCATATGGGTGAGCCTGGTTCTGTTTCTGTAGGTACCTGTATCATAAAGGCTGCCATCCTAGTTGCCATTAACTGGGTCCTGTGTGGGCACTTTCAGACAAGAAGACAGACCATGTTGGCCACAGTGGCTCAGTTAATGGAAATGTAGGTTTAAAAGAGGGTTCCTGGGTCTTATGTCCAGTCCTCTGGTACCATGTCAGATAATCTCTTTCATAAACTGAAAAGTCCTTGTCTTAAATCCCCACTTGGACTGTTTGTTCCCATTACTCCTCTTGGGAGGGTTCCAGAACCCACTGCTCTGGTGGCTGGAAATAGCATTTTAATCCCTAGCCTAGCCCTACTTGTGACCAGTTTATTCCCATTTGTTCTGGTGCCAGCATGGAGTTGTTAGTGTAAATACTATTGCTCCCTCCATGTCTTCCTCTCCACTGTGATTTGTACATTTGTGCAACACTATTATAAGCCCTGTCAGTCTTTGTTTTGAAATACTAAACTTTCTGTGCTATCTTTTCCTTTCCTTTGGTCACTGAAGTATTTATCGTCTTTGTCATCTCTACTCCAGCTTGGATTACTCGCATTCTGCTTTCTTGAGTGTGAGTAGACAGAGTTGTACTTTGTTCCAGGTGGTTTTGCCCTCTACAATAACTTTCTTTTTTACCTCCTCTGGGAAAACCTTGCTTTTGCATTTGTTTGTGGTTGTGTAGTGCTGCTGGCTCATAGTTACCCTGTGGTGGACTAATACTGTTATGTTTCCTCTTCTGTCCTTTCAGTTGAGATGATGATCTGCAAGTTATTAAATGAAATTTATACTGATTTCACTCCATCTAATTCTTCTTGTCTGATGCTTTTAATTTCCTTGGTGTCCCTTCAGCTTATGTAAGTGGCTAGCTTTTCTCAACACACACACTTTTTGTGCCAAGGTCATTAATGGAAATACTGATTTCAGCTCCCAGACCAATCCTTTCCAGAACTCCAGAAGTAACTTGCCATCAGCCAATTACCATCTCTGTGTTCAATCCTCTTGTGATAGATTTTCAGTCTTCTCACCATTCTTTTAATAATCCCAATCTTCTCAATTTTCAGTAATTTCTCATATACTACTCTGTGAAACATTCTCTTGAAGTCAAACAGCTAAGAAGTATCTTATGGAAGCAAGATGTCAGGTTACTCTGTCACAAGGTATCCATCTTGCATGTTTGTCGTTTCCTTGTTGGAGATCTTGATTGTTTTGCTCCTAAAAAACTCTATGTTAGTTAATTCTAGCTCGGTTAGCCTTACTGAAATAATTCCCAAGGTTTGTGTTCTATAACAGTTAACAATAAGTATCTTATTTTTCTTGTTATACTCTGGTAATATAGTAGCAACCATGACGTGCAGTATCTGATTAAAGATCTTGCTAGTAGATGTCTGGTTTCATGTTGCAGTTCTTGGGCAGAGATGATTCAGAATTTATGCCATGAGTGCACAAATGTCATTGTGGCTTCCACCAGTCGTTCCAGTGAAGCACAACATTCCTTTAGTTCTATGCTTGTACCTATATTGTATTTAATCTTGTATTGTATTTAATTTTGTACCATTCTAACTGCAAACCAGCTGAACTTTGGTCACTTTTGATGCCTGAAGAATATTGCTGGTTTTTATAGCTTTTGCAAGTTGTAACTCTTGACTTAGGCAATTCTCCCTATACTTCCTGACCTTTAAGATCCATTTTTAAAATTCTGTTACTACTGTTTTCTGCTCCTGAAGGGTGTCTGTTTAATTCTGATGTCCTATTCAAAGGCAATTGTTCAGCCAATAACTTCTCCAGTCTTTCCATATGAGTTTCAAACAATTCTTGCATTTTTATCTAAAGGACATTCCCAAAGTTCTTCTGTATTCTGCTCCTCCCGTGCTTAAGGAACAGGTTTTGAAGTACTTTGTGATGGTGATGAGTACTGTACAATTTTTGTACCTATTCTTGGACTGCAGAGACTTAGGCTGTGTTGATATAGGGAAAGCAGAGGTGATTCTGTTTAATACTAAGTTGTTATACTTAATTAGATTATGCCTAAATGTGGCTTTTAAGATTTCAAGAGTGTGAAACAGTGTTGCATTTTTCACTAGAGTTGCAATCATTAAGTAGAAATCCAAATGAGCAACATAAAGTTGATTTTTAAAAATTACCTTATTCCATTTTTCTCCAGTGTTATTGGTCTTATTCAGATAAAACCGTGTGTAGTATACACACACACAAATATACATATATTAGGTATAATATAGGAAAGAAAGAATGTATTTATACATGGTGCTTAGGAAAACATGGTATTGTTCATTAATCAATGTCCTTGCATTTTAAACATTTACATATGCTCCTTACTGATTTATAGCAGTACATGATTCAAGTTTTTTCTACTGGTCAGTTTTACAAACTCATAGAATTAGGAAAAAATGATACATATATTCTTTTTTTTTTTCTTGCTATAGGACTTTGGGAACTTTTAAAATATAGCAGTCCTTGGATCAATGCATATCCCAGCAAGACCTTGCATAAATGACCTAAAATCGTGTGATCAAACCTCTTCTCCCCTCCCCATCCCTAGAGAGATATTTGTAATTAGATAAAATGAGGACAGAATATGCATAAGTATCTGTTATGCTGGGATTCCTGCCCAGAAAGGAAACTAATGGCCTGAGCTGGCCATAATCTTTTGCACCCTGTGTACTATTGACAAGGCTATGGCTTGAGATGTTGAGAGTTCAGGGGCAGATTTTTGCTGCTGTCTTATGGTAACCTTTCTAAATTGACTGCTTTCCAAAACAAGTGGAAATACACAGCCTGTGTTTTACTCATCATTCATTGTCAGGGACACTTTGCTTGTAAGAGAGGGCTCGATTCTTCTGCCCAATGCAGGGGAAGTGAGTTTAAATTACTGCTTCTGTGGTTTGGAAGTGTTACACGTTCACTTTGCCCAGATGTAAATGACCACATGAAGTGCAAGACAGTGGAGAACTAGAAGTAGAGTTGGTAATTTTTTTCCATTTAATCTTTCAATTTGCTGCTAGTCACTGGTTCTTTGGAGTGGAGTTCTGTGAACAAATTCATCTCTCTCTAGTTCAGTTAAGTAGCCCTTTAAAGCCTGTGTAACAAGTTGTCTAATACTGTGATACTACACAATATTAGAGGATGGCAAATGGATGGCACTTCAGGAATCTGGAGGCTGCTTTACGTACTGTTGCTGTTTCCTACTTTCTCCCAATGCATATGGTAGGTATCAGCTTGCCCCTCACAAAATTCTAGTTTTGTAGTCCTCTCCGAGATTTGTGGGTTTTGTCTCATGATTTGGCAATAATAAAACAGAAACCCTGGACATTTATTGTTCTGTCAGTCATCCTCAGATATCCCAGTTGTTGGTAAATCCACTGATGAAAAGCTTTTCTTGGGCAGGCAGGTAGTGGGTATGCTACTTTTCCTCTCTTTCTTTGCTTTAGTGTCCTTGGGGTAAATGTCAGTGAAAGTAAGAAGTGATAAAAAAAGGGGCAAGGTCACATGAAGAGCATGCCCTCTTCCACATTCTCAAGGAAGGTATCTACCCAGCATTTCCATTATTCTGCCCTGCATAGCTAAATCAGGAAAAGAGCCAAGGCCATATTGAAATTTGATTCTATTTTGAAATTATGTCCAATTTTTGAGCTGAGAAAGTTTGGCTTGCCCTTCTTTTCCACTCACAGTAATTTGCAGAGTGGGAGATTTGGGGTGAATCTCTGTTTTCTGTGCTTAAAAGGCAGCAGGAGCTTCTATGGCTGGGCTGGAATGCGTTGTTTCAACACACTGAACGTGAAAAAAAAACCCTTCAGCTTCATACAGACTGAGGTTTTTGTTTGTACTCAGTCACTGTGATTTCACTGAAGTCCAAAAGTTATGCCAGTGTGAGACACAAACCAAGTCTATGTTATTTCAAGACAACGGTATCACCAGAGAAAATTCCTTTTATTCCACTCGCCCTCCTCTCCCCCTTAATTTTTCAGCCTCTCTGTCCTTGTCAGATATTCAGTAGTGCCTGATGCTTATAATCTGGCAGCAAATGTTGACAGCAGTAGCCACCTCTGAGATCTTTAGCAGAAGCCTATAGCTTAACAGACTGGACAGACAGCAGATAGATTCTTAGTAACAGGGGTGGGTCAGAACAAAATCCTGGATCTCAGCATTTCTTGTGAGCTTTGAAGATTGAACCTGGATCTGAAGTTAAATGTCTTTAATGGACAGGATCCAAACACCCACATGCTTTGGCAGAGCTCAGATCCAAATTCTGTCTACCTAAAGAATCAAGGTTCTGTTTTCATGTGGATTCTCCTACCAGTGAAAAGCAAGAGAAGGGGTAAGACAGAAAATATGACACATTGGCAAAATTGTTTTTCAATAATATGTTTTTCAAAGTTTTTTCCATGAGGCGTCAGCAGCTCTTAAAAAATCACAGGGAGAGCATACAGTTGTCAATGAGCCAGAACGGTTAAATGTTTTTAAATATTTGAGTTGGGTTATTCCTTCACCTTTCTTTCTCACAAACATGCCTAGTAAAACTCCAGAAGTGAAAACACTTGCTTGGGGAGGGGGATAAAATCCTTTTCAGCAAATAATGATGACATTTTAATTGCATTATAACAACACTGTTAGCAATGGTTTAGGTTTGGCATTGAACTTATACACAACATTTGTTCTTTTATACAGTATTGGTATTACATAGTAAAAATAGCACAATTGCAAAACTCATTTGTTACTCTTCTGCCAACTTTGTTCAGCTGACTGTTCCTGTTTGAACTTTTAAAGCAATGTTTCATCCATATGTTAATACCAACTGTACAATTAATTCTCTCTGCTTTCAAATGATTCTCTTGTGCCTTAGTAGTTACTTTCCAGTTCGAGCTACCTGCAAAACTGCTTCTGTCAGATGAGCTCATCCTGAGTGGTTCCCCACACTGAGATGATAAAGAGCAGCCACTGCCTTTAAATTTCCCAGTACATTCCTATGTGGAAGTTGTTGCGGGCACTTTGCTTCACTAAGCCAGGATGGAACTATTCAGAAATTTTCATCTTTTTGGTCTGAGATTTGGACCTAGTCTGTGATGTTTCAGATGCCATATATCCTCAGATTATTTTCTGTCGGTGAAGATTAAAAAAAAAAAAAATCAAGAGGATAAAAACAAGATCTAGAGCAACCATAAATGAACATTACAAGTAGTGGTAACTAGTATCAGGGGACAGCTGGCACTGGAAGTCTCCACTGGATCACATTTAAATTAGTTTTGGATTAAGGGAGTAAAAAAAATCAACCCAGTAAATAGGGAGGGGAAAGAACCCTCCCCAGGTGAAATAGTGTTTCTTTGGGTAGTTTCTAGCTGGGAACAGGCTGACATGCAGCTAGACCCGCTGCTACATCTTCGTGGGAGGGTAGAATTCAGAGAAGGCACAAGTAAATTTTAATTTAAAGTCTTTTGAATTCTTCCTTGTTCCTACTGTTACATTTAAACTGCACTTTATTTTAGGAAGGGTTTGTTGTTGTTGTTGTTTTCTTTTTTTACTTAACAGTTTCTCATGTGTGAAACTTAAAATGGGAAAGAATCATTATGCAAGTGTTTGTGTGCAGACTAGAATCTGATCCCAGAGAGGGCAATCAATGTGGTTTCACACTAGGAAGGGCATCAGAGGGGGATACACTTAGAGAGACCAGAGAGAAGCTATAAGTGCCATTGGTCCCTAAGAAGTATCTCTTACTTAAGGGTTAAATGGAGTGGTTTTGTTTCCTGACAGGCCTGCTCAAAGTTTCACTCAATGTTTCCTCTTACATATGTATAAATGTAAAATGTGATGGTGAACTTAAGTGTGCTGACTGGTATTGGACCCAATCCTTATTTGTTATCCTAAGGAGTCCTGGGATTGGTAGACTTTGGCTTAGTTGTAGATTGTTTGAGTGCTGATGAAAGTCACGCTGCAATAAAACTGTGGCTACACAGTAGGGGACAGTGCTTGTGTGGAGCATTTTTTTTCTGCTTTAAGTTGGTCAAAAACCTCTATAGCAATAACTCTTACAAAATCACTCATCAGCATACTTACATAGGGCATCCCCTACTCCAGTGGCACCAGTGCTCCCTGGGACTGCAGGTGCCTGTGTGCTGAGGGAATCTGGGGCTTCCAGGCAGTGCAGGCAGAGCTCCATTTTGTCTTTCCAAGGATAAGGGGTCAAGGCCAGTGCTGGTCCAGTAACGGAGAAGAAAGAAGTAGGAAGAGCAGAAATGGAGAACAAGGGGAGGATGACTCCTGCTGCTTTTTTTCCAGCGAGGAGAGTAGGGAAAATAGGAATGGCACATGCAGCTGGGAGCTTTCCTCCAGTGGCAGCCACTCCCACTTGGCAGCCACCAGCACGCTCAGCCTGGTTTGCAAATGGCTTTGATAATGTTCTTCTCTTGAAGCTTTTAAAGAACCTAATCTGCCTTGAGAAGTCCTCCAGAGGCAGACTTGGTTAAAACCTTCGAAACATGGGCTAGGAGCAACTGGTCAGGTCACCCATGGAGGCTCTGTGGGATCAGTAATAGGGCCTGCGCTGCCTGCTATTTGCAAATGAGCTGGGAAAGAATGTGAGGAGGTGGCAAATGAAGCTGATAATACTAAGGATGCACCATGTGGGAAGAACACAAGGTTGCTGCAAAGTGTTGAAGAACCCCATGAAACTGAATGATTTGACTGGTTACTTTCAGTTTAGATAAATGTAAATTAAGAAACATAGGGAAAAATATCCCAAATTAATGTATACAGGAATGGGAGCAGAATTGGTTACTGATACTGAAAAGAAAAGTTTTGGAGTTATAATAGATCTACCAAAATATGATCTTTGTGCTCAGTAATAGGTAAAGATAATAAGGTAATAATTAGAAGAAAGGGAGAGAGGAAGGAAGAGATGCAGGCTGAATGTTAGTATCAAAGGAAAGAAAACAAGCATCATTACTATGAGTATATATTTGATGCATTACTGATCTTTTCCAACCTAAATGATTCTATGTTTTTATAATTCTATATAAGTCCAAGTTTGAAGCATGCTGGAATACTGTGAGCAGTTTGCTCTCCCTGTGTTGAAAAGGATACAATAAGCTGAAAGATGTACAGAGAAAGAAACAAGGGGCATCAAAAAGAATGACTTCTGTATGAAGAATTACTAAATTGGTTTGGGTTTTCCAGTCTGTAAAAAGATTTCTGAGTCTCTCTATGAGAGAGGTTCCTGAGATCAGGAGCATCGTGGAAGGGGCAAATAGGGGATGGATGGATGTTCATTCTCCCTCTTGAAGTCAAAAAGTTAGGACATCAAATGTGCTTATCGAGAGGCTGGTTCAAAAGGAACAAAAGGAGATACGTTTTTGCAAAATACTCAATAAACCTGTGAAACTCTTTACAATGGGATGTATGGGATATTGAAGTTTACCTGGGCTCAAAAAACATCAGCTTTACAGAAGGTAGATCCTTCAATGGCTATTTAATTTCTTGGTATCTGAATCACAGTTCACCAGAGGCTGAGATGAGATGCAAATATATTTCCTGCAGAATATCACTATATCCATATTTGTGTGCCTCCTTAGGGATTCTGTATTGGCCTAAGTTTAATACCATGTTAGATGGATCTTTGGTCTGACCTGATATGGCCATTTTTGTTTCAAGGTCTCTGGCAGTCGAAGTGTTGCAAGAAAGGCCTTGAGAAGTTTCAAAATAAGAGACCCAGAAATGCAAGATGGAATTATGATTACTGGCTGAATAACCAGAGCTTTATTTTGTTCTTTGCAATGTTTGCTCCTGCATGTCAACCCTAGGGAGAAGTCGGTGTGCCAGTTCACCCAGGTCTTGCAACAACCTGAGACAACCTGTTTATTAAACATACACTTTGGCTTCTGTACAGAGGAAATGGCATGATCCAGACTGGTAATGC
The DNA here is from genome assembly GCA_013401135.1 of Cettia cetti. Classification (NCBI taxonomy): domain Eukaryota; kingdom Metazoa; phylum Chordata; class Aves; order Passeriformes; family Sylviidae; genus Cettia; species Cettia cetti. The sequence continues at coordinate 49,310 of VZUI01013378.1, read as the reverse complement.
AGAGACTTGCATTTAGTTTCTGCCTACACCACTGACTTTCTGTATATATTCAGACAAGTCCTGTGCTGTAGTGCTTCCCTATGGAAAGAATACATAAAATCCTAAAGAGAAGTTTGAGATACATGGTTGTAAAGTGCTAAATAAGTGCTAAAACTTGTGAGTGAATGCAAATTGTTTGACGATGATTTTTTTAATGGGAATTACATTTAAGAAATTTACTGTCACTAATGTCTGTTCATAGGCCTCTCAGTCAGACTGAGTTTGAAGTAAAACCTATATTCAGATTCATTCTAGAGGAAAAAAATCTTAATTAGTTTTTTCTGTACTTATTAGTCACTCATTTGTTTGGTGTGTGTGTCTGGGTGAACCCCTGGGAAATCTGCAGTTGTCTGATCTGACTAGAGGAAGCATTATTTTTATTGTCTTTTCTGTCCTGTTGAAGTTTCATTTTGCCTTTTTTTTTTTTTTTTTTTTTTTTTCTGTCCTGTTGAAGTTTCATTTTGCCTTTTTTTTTTTTTTTTTTTTTCTCTCACTAGGTTACTGTTTCTGGAATGAATTTTCCAGTCATGTCTCAGATTCGCAATCATAGGTGACCTTTGCTCTTCCACGTGGCTCTCTTTCTGCTCCTGTGGCCATTTGCAGACATATTGTATAAGTTAATATTTATAATGAAAGGCAACTGATGGCACTTGCACATAAGGTGGTTGTCCTCTCTTCATGCTGTGCAGCAGCATGCCTGAATTCTGATGAGAAGACAAAGATTCTCTTGTTCAAAATTAAAGGCATTCAGTGGAATGATTAATAATTGCATATTAGGCACTTGATCAGATATTTGTAGATGTTTCCAGGACAGTGTACACATTGGGTTAAAGGCATAACAAAATCCATCTTTCCCAGTGTGCTAGCTAGGTATTCACACAGCTTTCCACATCTGGGAGGAAGCTCTGATGTGCTCCTTTTATGTATCAGCATTTGAGCCCTTAGATATCATATTTTTGAGAAATCTTTAGAGATGAAACACAAACTTTGGGAGCATGACCAAGAAGACCAACCTGATTGCCTTTACTACTGGGATTCAAGTGCTGGGATCACGTCAGTGCTCTGCCTCAAAGCTGCTACAGGTCAGGAAGTGTGGGAGAGGACCCAGGTGCTTGTGCAAACCTCCTCTAAGTCTGACTAATAAACTTCTAAACACTTTTCAAATGAAATAGCTGGGACTGTGAGGTTCCTTGGAGAACCTTACCACAGCAGAAGAAATCAGCAGCTCCTATTCATGTATCTGCTTTGTGCTTCCATGTGGAATACTCCCACTGGATACGGGGACAAAATGGGAATGCAAGTCTCCATTGCAAATGTAAGGAGAAAGATGTGCAATTGCTTCTTGATATTATTGCATGTTTCTTTTGCTTGTTGATGGGTTTGCAGGGCCACTGCAGCCTACTGCTTAGGAAGATGTGTGGATTGTGAGGAGAGGCTGGCAGTAAATAATTAGTATTGGTATTAATATATTTTATTTTGTGCCAATTATTTAACTGTTCTTACCTGAACCTACGAGTTCTACTTTTCTTTATTCTTTTTCTGATCCCCACTGCAGGGTGTCTGTAGAGTGAGTGAGTGTCTGTGTGTTACTTAGTTGCTAGCTGGAATTAAACCCTGATGCCCTGGAATTTGTTTCCATTTACACTCTGTGTGCCAGTTACAGCTACTTTTTGACTTGGAAAAAAATGGTTATTTGAATGAGGTCTTGCTCTCAATTTTATATAGTTTCCTCTTGCCCAGGTATAAATTCTACGTGAAGGCCACCATGCCCTCTTGCTCTTTGCATGAGTGTAGAGAGGCATCTAAACATGGCCTAGCAAACAGATATTCTATGCTATGCAAACAGTAGCTCTGTGCAAAGGGCACCCACCTCGCCTGTGCTGCCAGGGAGTGTGCTCAGAGGGTGGTCTTGTCTCAGGCTTCCCTTGTTAATTTGAAATTCTGATTGTCTGTGTATGTAGCACTGCTTCACTCTCTGCTCAGTGACCAAAGGCATCCACTTATGAAGCAGAATCACAGATTAAAAAACCCCAGAACAAACACAAGCAAAACCCAGCACATACACACCCAGCCCCCCAAGAAAACAAACATTCTAGTTGAAGATATGCTACTTTTTGAATGAAGCACTGAAGAGTGTGTGGAACACCTGAAGTGCCCATGAAAATGAAGCAAAATACATCAAGCTAAAATAGAAACACAAACACTAATTTAGTGTTAATATTTCAGTTTATGTGAATATTGTACCTTAATTTTGCTTTCCTTTATCTATGTCCAATCCCTGTTCTAGTTAAATATTTTCTCTATCTTTTGGGTCTCTGAAAACCATCATCTAGAAGTTTTAAGGTAGTTGATAACACTGTGAAAGGGTTAATTTTAAGTCCTCTCTTGCAGTTTAAGAGGGCTAGGAACAGTCTCCTTGCCAATCTTCCAAGCTCAATCCCAGTTTTTCCTCGCCTGATGTTATTTTTAGTGGAGGAAAATAAAAATATTTCTAGGTATTAGGATATTCTACTTCTTTAATCTCTGGAAAGGCCAAAATGAGATGGAGAAAGATAGGCAAACCTGTGACAAAGTGAAGTGATGTGTTATCACTGTTGAAGCAGGGCAAGGGGTCAGACTGAGAGAAGGATTGGAAAGAAAATGTGTGTGCATACATGTGTGTGGTACTTTGCTTTGAGAATAAGTCAGAGAAAAGGACTGCAGATAAGGCATCTGATCTTTTAAAGGGTTTGCAGGTTTTTGATACAAAGGAACTGGTATTCTCATGGGATAGGGGCATGTATGCTGGTTTTTTTCCTCACTAATCTCTTGGTTTCCCTGTAATTGCAATGGGGACTCTTCTAAAATGAAAGTTAACATGGCAGTGCTCTCCTCATATGCTAATGAAGAATAAGATAGTGGTGGTGGGGGCAAACTCTCAAGTCTCCTTTGGAGGGTATGAAAACAAATTCAAAGGCTGGCTACAAGGAATGGTGATCGAGAAAACTTGGAGAAGATGATTGTCTGGATTCTAAGGCAGAAGTGCTTTATTGAAGAAGGCCTGATTAGGGAAGGCCCTGTTTGGGGAAGTGACTGGCAAAAGGACATTGGGGAATGAATAGCATGCATGGTAGAGACATGGTAAGGTATGAAAAGAGGTTTTCTAGGCCAGAAGGGAAATGAGGACACAGAAAGACACATTGTAATACAAATTAAAGACATTTCCTTTAATTAATTCCTTAAAAAATTACTATTAACTAGAAATGAGTATTGTAAGTTGCTCCCACTAGGCTGTGATTTCCTTGTACTAATTGAGCAGTTTCTGATCCAAAGAACTTGCAGCTGGCAGCTGCCACTGTCCTGGTCCCTGAGAACTGCTGGGATGGGCATACCTTAGCTAATGAAAAATGAGAGCAATTAGCTATCCACAGTGTTCCCTGGAGAGGACAGCTTGTGGGGCCTGGTGTGATATCCTTGGGCGTAAGGTTGGGATTTTGGATGAGAAGGCCCTGGAAAAACAAGAAGACTTCTTTTCCAGACCCAACGTGAAAAAGTGGAAAGAGAGAGTTTGGGAAGGGGTGCAGTGGGAACACTGTGAGGATCTCATGGCAAAAGAGAGTAAAACACATCTTCAGCAGCAGGTGCCAAAGCTGGTGATAGTTGTATTCTTGTTCCTGAGGGGAGGTGTGAGGCAGAAGCCCTTCTCTGCATTCAGGGTTTTATAGGCTCAGTGGGTACCACAGCTCGGGGCATCTGATTGCTTTTCCGCCCACTGGCAATGGAAGGAAATCCCTCTTCCTCCTACTTCTTCCAATGAAGAGTGGAGGCAGGAAAGGGCATGAGAGTGTTAGGGATACCACTGCACCAGGGTATTGCAGTGTGGACACAAACTGCACAACCATCCCACTGAAGCTTTGTGGGTTACTGCTTTGGGAGGGAGCAGAAGCAAAGAGCCTGGCTGCTCTGGCTCATAGACTTAACCCTTGGGTTGCTAAGCAGGATTTGTCATGCCAAGTCAGACCTGTTGCCTGCTTCATCTGGAGTCTTATTCTGGCAACATTTTTTGAAGCTGGATTTTAAATGTCTACTAGGGGTCTTAAGTGAAAGTTTTTTCATCAGAGCCCAATTATTTAGGCTAAGGAGACAGCGAATACTTCTTCAGAGGTGCTGTTTGCTTCAATGGATTCCCTCTCTGGTGCCGTTCCCATTCCCACTTCCTTCTCTCAGGACCTGGTAAGGACTGAGAAATGTAATCCCATTTATTTTTCTCATTGGCTCACAGGTTCTATGCGCACTGAGTTTGGCAAGGAGATCTCGAGGGGAAGCCTGAGAGTAATTCCTTTGGGGTCTGCCTGTCTGTGAGCAGCTAAACTGACCTGACCAGCTCTTCTTCCTCCCTGCTTCTCTCAGACAGATTTTCTCATAAAGATCCTGCAGGCTTTGTGTCACCTGTATGTATTTAGCCCTAGATGCCCAACAACAGCTTTCAACATACTTCATCATGAAACACAACAAAGGCAGTCTCCCACCTTACCATCCACTTGTTTCTGGTAGAGTAATTTGTGTTGTTCCCTATTTTGTGCTTTTTTGTATTCCAAACTATCAGTACAAATTAGAATCTCGTAAGTGAGCTTCAGTCTCTGTTGTTTTCCTGATATGGTGGTTCATTCACTTTTCTGACATGGTGGTTGATTCACTAACAGAACATATAAAATACTTCATTTTGAAACCTGTCACATTCTGACCAGGTGTTAACAACAGCACAAGGTGTGCCAAGGTGTGTTAGATGGGGCTCAGGCTCTTGTTGATATATAAAGTATTGGCTTTAGAATCAACTTTCATGTTGTCCTAAATGACAGTTTCATCCTTGCACTCTCATTTCTGCAGTAATGATTAGCACACACAAGGAAAACATATTCATTGTCTTTTACATCATACATGTAAGACAAAGGGATGGAAAAGCCCAGCCCATGAGTTGCAGGTGCATAAAACTGGGATGTAGGCATTGTGCTGTTCATCTTTAAAGGGGAAGAATAAAGCTGTTTTGTGTCAGAAAAGGTTTTCTAGGAGGTTGGTATTTGCAGTATTGCAGTGGTCCCAAGGCCATTGTATTCCAGCTATGGTTTGGAGTGATGCTCATCTATTATGTGCAAATAAAAAAAATTGTTCAAGTTGCTACACAATGTTCAAGTTTGCCATACAAATTTCTTGTAGAAATTTGGTGGATGACTTTACTGCCCTGCTTAGTTCTGTCCCCTGTCCAGGACAGAACTTCAAAACTGGTGCTTGAAATTATGCTGGTGACCAGGGCAGCTCTGAGCAGGAGACCTCTGTATCCTGTGCAACATGCCTCAGCGATTCCTTCCTCTGCTGCCCCTATCCTAACACACCTCCTTAAGAAAGGAGCCACAATCTGCCCTATATTTGCTTCTCTTCATTACAGACTTGGTGGTAAGGAACCACACCTTCTTACAGTCACTCCTTAAATACTACCATGCCTTTCACTACATCCATTGGAACTATGGGTTGGAGAGTTGCTTCAAGAAAGCAACTCTGTTTTCAAGAACTGTTCTGATGAATTTTGCACAGCCAGTGAACAGACTTACCAGGCTTTATGCTGAGTCCAGTTCATGCTATACAGGATTTTGCCTGTTTAATCACTGCTGTGTGACTCTGTGTGTAATGCAGAAATACTGAAAAAAGTGTGTTGTTATGATGCCTCTCGTTGTCCACTCTTCATGCCTTGAATTGAAGTGCTCAGAGTAGCAGTTCACATCTTCAAAACACAACACCAGTTATAATATGAAAATTTCTGTGATGGAGCCATGTAATGGTATTCCCATTTTTAAAACTGGGGAATTGAAAGAGAGAGAGAAGGAAGGGTGAACTGAATTCAGACGCCTGGGACTTGAGAAGGATCCACATAGCATTTAGGAGTTGCTGGTCCCTATACTTGTCTTAAGCATGACAAAACATGCCTCTCTGGATATTATTTATGTAATCTTATATGCATATGTACATTACAATTCCTCATGACCGTCAGTCATCTTGGAGACAGCTTATTAAGAGCCACACTGAGGTGTTCCCAACAGAGGTTCACCTGACTGCATCATTTTATCAGACCCTCTCTGGAACCCTTGTCACAGGTGTCAATAGAGATACTTTAAGTAAGTGCTGGAAGCAGTAGATTTTGCGTGGGACAGGATGTTGTATTTGTCATTTTTGATCATGTGTTCTGAAGTGGCAAGATGAATTTGAAACAGTTATTCTTGGAAAAGCTGCACTGCACAGAGAAAAAGTCATAATCTAAGAAAAACATAATGCCAGAAATAAAGGGAACAGCTACAGAGTAGTAACAGTTGAGTTTGAGGTAGCAACAATGTTAATGGTTTCTGCTTGTAGCTCCTAATTTGAAGAGAACTTTATGAAATCTTTATCATGCTTCCTTTCTAACCCTGCTCTGCCCCAGTTGGTGTTACTTTTTGAACATCTTGCTTAGCTGTTCCCATTTTTCTGAGAAAGCAAGGCTTTTAAACAGAAACAGAACCTCTGACCCTCTCACCTGACACCTGCTAAAGTTATATGGCATGAGACTCTCCGCTTACACCTGAAAACCTGAAGCTGTCAGGGGACACCTCTCGCTTGCTAGGTTGAGGTTCCAAAAAGCTTAGAAACCTGTCCCTCTTTTCCCTTCAGCTCAGAGAATACTATTTGGACAGGAAAATTAAGGCTGAGATATAAGTATATAAAGGAGGAGCCTCCTTCCTCTTTTTTCTCTAGTCAAATTGGGCAATTCAGATTCTGTGTTTCCTGAAAATGTTAATGAACTCTGCAAGCTGCCTGGAGAAACTAGAAGAGAAGCATGCCTAGCAGTTGAATTTCAGGCATCATGAGTCAGAAAAACCAACTTATGTTTCTTGCATCCTTTGTGTCCTTGGACAAGTTATTTAACTGCTCAGGGATTCAGTTTAGTTTCCTATATAAGGAAAACAATAAACCTCATATGCACGAGAGGAGTGTTTAAGAGTTAGTGGATGCATACTTGTAAAAAGCCTTAAAAGGGCCTATTGAGAGACAACCTGTAATTATCATGTGCATCATGATTACCTGAGATTGCTCCTCATGATTAGCTGAGATTGTGTCTACATGTGTATGTGTACATGTATGCACCCAGCTGGTTCGGGTACACGGTTTGCTGAGGACACCTGCCCAGCAGCAGATTCAAAAAGGAATTCTGAGATTTGGAGGTGAAGTCTTCTGCTAATGTTAAATTACTTGCTTCAGTGGGAGCTGACATTTACTGAGGTATTAACTTTAGGAAAAGGAGGGGGTGATGAAGGAGGAAAAGAAGTACTCCTCCTTGTATTTTGGTGGTTGCAGGTTCTTTCCTTTATCTACAGCATGCTTACAGGCAAGATCTTACTAGACTCCCTCACCTTGCCTTAAAAGATCAAGGGCTCCTTCATTCAAAGGAATGAGAAGATATTTTATGCTCCACAACCCTTTTAAGCCTATGGCTTCTCTCCAAGGGAGGTTGCTCTAATGGTGTTTCTAGTGATGTGCCGGCTTGTCCACAGGAAACTAAACTAAAGCACCTCACCCCTCCAGTTTACAAGCTCTATGCTATGCATGCTGTACATGTAAGAGTAGGTCACTATCATGAGAAGCTGTGTGGAAAAGGCAAAGATGAAGTTTGGTAACTCGAGTTCTACAACAGATGTTTAATGGAAAGGTGTGGACTTGGTTTCATTTCAGTGATATTACTGATCTTGGAGAAGAAGTACAAAGGAATGAAAGGTGTGGTTGAAGGTGGAGTGTTTTAGTAGGGCAGCTTCCCCCCTCTCTAGATTTCATATGCAATTTTAGCTTTCTTGCATCTAATACCTTGAAAAGAAATGGAAAACCTCAAAGAAACACTGCTTTTTTCTTTAACTTAAAATTTTAATGTTCACATGTCTATAATCAGAGAATGTCTAAGACATATATAAATCCAGGACTGGACCTTCTTATTGAAGCGTTACCTGAACCCTCTTTAGGGTTTGACCAAGAACAGAATGCCATGTGTTCAACATGTGAGTTAGATAAAGGGAGCAGGGAGTTTCTGGGGTAATTATTTGGGAAGTAGAGGAGACTGGGAGCTGTTTTCACTGGGTGTTTTGGAGTGGAGTATGCCAATTCATCAAAACCATTCCAGTTTGCAGAATACAGTTGATTTTTGAATTAATTTCATAATTCAAATGGTTCAAGTTGTTTTTCAGAAAAAATTTGCAAGATGTAAGAACATTCCATTTTAGTATTTTCTGATTTATTTCTTTTTAAGTGGAAATTACTTAATAATTCACAAGGCCCCAGAGGTTAAAATCAAAGCAAAGCACTGTAATTGACTTAAAGACTTTTTTTTTTATGTATTGTCAGTTTATGCCCTTTTCTAAGACTTTTAGATTCTGGTACTGTTGTGGAAGAGGGCAACAAATCTTCAGATCACCAGAGGTGAGAAAATAATTTTGCAAACAGATCTAGTAAATGGAAGATGTTAAACCAAGAAGTTCTAATCATAGTTTTCTGACTATCTGTGCCATGTTGAAGAAAGCAAAAGCTTGTATTATAACCAGGACTACTGCTGCTTGCAGAATCACAGAATCATTTAGTTTGGAAAAGACCTCTAAGATCATCAAGTTCAACCTTTGACCAACCACACCAATCACCACCTTGTCTAACTAGACCATAGCACTAAGGGCCGTATCCACTAATTTTTTGATCACTTCTAGGGAGGGTAACTCCACCACCACCCTGGTAAGTCTGTTCCAATACTTAACAACCCCTTCTATGAAGAAATTCTTCCTGATAGCCAACATGAACCTCCTGTGGTGGCAGCTTGAGGCCATGTCCTCTCCTCCTGTTACTGGTTGGGAGAAGAGGCTGATCCCCACCCGGCTACAATCTCCTTTCAGAGTTGTAGAGAGTGATGAGGCTGCACCTGGGACTCCTTTTCTCCAGGCTGAACAGCTCCAGCTCCCTTAGCTGCTCCTCATAGGCCTTATGTTCTAGACCCTTTAGGAGCTCCATTGGACACGCTCCAGCACCTCAATGTCTTTCTTGCACTGAGGGGCTCAAAACTGAACACAGGATTCAAGGTGCAGCCTCAGCAGTGCTGAGTACAGGGGAACAATCACTGCCCTGGTCCTGCTAGCCACACTATTTCTGCTCCAAGCCAGAATGCCACTGGCCTTCATGGCCACCTGGGCACACTGCTAGATCATGTTCAGATCCATTGTGTAGGGTTGCAGTATTGCTTATATGAAAATTGCGACACAGGCTGATCCTTCTCTTCAGGAAGGTTAAAAAACCTTTTTTTTTTTTTGTATTTTAATGATGCCTTTTTAAATACTTGTCTTTACATATTGGATTTTGAGCCTTTAGGTTACAAGTCCAAGGTATTCCATGCAAACCCAAGAGTTAGAAACACTGCTATACTTATGAAGGCTTCAGCTTTGTTAATCATAAGACTCTGGAGTAGACCTTTGAGGAAGAGCACTACTTTGCACAAAACATTAAATCAGTCCATGGGAGCTGGTAAGACCTCCTTTACGCTTTTTTGATACTGAAAGTGAATTGAGAACTGTTAGCTTCTGAGACTCAAGGTAGGCACTTGACCATTCCTTTTTATTGAATGACTGACTACACAGAAGGCATGTGAAAATGAATTCTTCCTAATAAAGATACCTGGAGTTGCAAAGAGAACATGATTCATGCAGCTTTTATTGGCTGGCCCTTTTTCGTGTATGATGACAACATATCTCAAACTGAAACAAAGTGAGGCTCTTTCATGCTTGCCAGAATATATCTAGCCTTCTATAAATTATTTACCCTGGTAAAGACTCAATTTTGCTAGCTTGTTAGTTTTTTTCAGGAAAGGTGCTTGCTTTTACCCCACTTCATGATCAATAAGCGAAAATGCAAGGAAGATGAGTAGCTGGTACAGGTCACACACTGAACTACCTGCTCAGCTGCCTTTTGCACTGTAGATCAGTCTGACTCATGGTCAGGCAAATGAGGACCAGCAGTGCTTATCTTCTTTTTCCTCTCTTTCCTCATTTCTCATGTGCAAGTCAGTCCCCCTCACAGTCAGGGATTTCTTGCTTAGAGTCAATATTTTGTACAAAAGGCACCAGAATGGACACATCAATTCATGGGATGTTTACTGGCGTTGTGCTGGGCTGACTTCCAAACCCAAATGAGCAAATTAGGTAAAATTGGATTGGAGACTGTATGAGGGATAGAATATTGGTCATAGGGAGACCACAACTGGGCAGAGAGCAACAGTCTTCTGCTAAATCTTTCATGAATCAACAAATGATGCTACGTCTCTATCACAGGCTCTGGGCTCACCAAAGCTTCTCAGTCAGGGAAGTAAAGCCTTTAGATATGCTTGGCAGGACAGAGGGGGGCCCTGGGAACACTCTAAATACAGCTTTTTCCCTCTTTTACAGTTGTATCTAAAGACAAATGATTAATGTACTATTCCTGCTGACAAGGTTTTCTTAAAAACATATACTTCATTGTGTGCAACTTAGTTTTTAGAGTGGCTGTTAAAGATTAAGCTCACTGTGGAGGCTTGGATGGGCAACTGCTGTTGATGTAGAGTGAATAATACTCCTGTGCCTTTTGGAGGGGCAGTTTAGATCTCCTCCCTTGATGCTTTTGCAGCATGCTGTTGGTATGGCACTTGCCTGGCTGCTGCTCTCCCAGCCTGATCCATGCTCCTTCGGTAGGTCACCATTTCAGCTACCATTTTCTGTTGAGCAGATCAAACAATGTCCAGCTTTATCTGCCGTGCTTTATCTCCTGTCATGAAAATCAATTCTCCCATCCCCATGTGAGATAGCCTATTCCCTCATGAAATGCCTCATGCCTTCCTCCCTCAAACTCATTTAAACTTGTTTATGGTTTGACCAGATAGTTTGTTGTATTGCTACATTATACAGCTGGGCCTCCAAAAGGGAAAGAACCCTCCCAAACCTGCAGCTCACACACTTCTTTCTCCACCTCCTCTTCCTTCTCTCCTCCCCGCCTCCCACACCGGAAAAAAAGAACTCAACTAATCAACGGTTGTATCTATTGAAATATTAGTCTGTGGGATACTACATGCAAGAGCAAATCCTACAGAAACCTCTTGCACCTGCAGGGGAGATGTTCCATATATGGCATCAAGGCTGGCAGAGACTTGATTCGGAATAAAATTTAAATGATTCTGGTCGTTTTGCCACATCCTGTTTCTCTCATTTATGCATGCACTATTTTGATAACCAGCGAATAGTTCTCAGTTGCTGGAGCTAAAGATAGCCTTGAATTGTAGCACTAGTGCCCTGCTCCTTTAGAAGTGCTCAGGCTCTCTCCCCCTGGGGCCAGCCTCAAAAACTGGGGTGAGACTAAGTTTCCTTTCTGGCATTTCTTTAGGTTTAGCATGATTTCATAACTGCTTTTGAAGTGTTTCAAAGTAATCCAAACAGGAGGAGCTGCAGAGTTTCAATTTCTGGCTACTCAGATGACCAGTGTCATCCCTCTCTTTGTTTCTTGTGATCCTTTGTTTTGTGTGAGATATGAAGTAGATGAAGAAAAGCAGTTGGTATGCTTCAATTTCCTGACTCTGCCTGGGGGCCTTCCCGTGTTAACTCTGTTTCTAGGATTAGGGCTTTTTTGGCATGTGAACCGTTACCTAGATCCCTTGGTTGAAACTTAGAGTTTACCTTGATCTGATAACATGTGTTATAGTGTAAATGCTTTGTATAGAGCTTTGACTGGGACTAGTGTTTTCCTAATGAAGAAGAAAACAGCAGCTGTCCTGTGAAGACAGGCTAAGAGAGTAGGAACTTGTTCACTGTTGAGAAGAAAAGGCTCCAAGGAAAGCTTACAGCACCTTCCAGTGCTGTAAGCCTAAAGAGGACTTACAAGAAGGCTGGAGTGGGACTTTTTACAAGGGCATGTAGTGATAGGTCAAGGGGGAATGGCTATAAACTGAAAGAGTGTAGAATTAGATTGGATAAATTAGGAAAAAAATCTTTACTGTGTGGATGGTGAGGCACTGGAACAGGTTACCCAGAGGAGTTGTGGAAGTGTTCAAGCCCAAGCTGGATGGAGCTTTGGGCAGCTTGGTCTAGTGGAAGGTGTCTCTGCCCATGCAGGGGGGTTGGAATGAGATGATCTTTCCAATCCAAACCACTCTATGATTCCATGAAATGAGGAGGAAAACTACAAATCCAGTTGAATAACTGTCAGGGATTAAAGTGAAAAATTGGCTTAATAGTGCTCCACTGCTGGAAAATCCCAGTCTGGGCTCCAGAGCAGTTTGTGTGCATTGAATTCAGCTTTAGTGACTATATGCCTCCTCTTGAAGCTGAGATCTAGTTACAATTAATATTTTGTTGCTCTCAAGTTTGAAGAATGATTTGGCTGGGGTTTTATGCAGTTCCAGCACATGTTTTGAAAACAAAGTTCTTTCTGACATTTGATGCTTTCTAGGCCTTTCATATAATCCATGTTAAGATGACTCAGACTTTGGTGTATGCAGGCTTTTGTTCTTCCCAAGAGAAATGGAGAGGACGTATATTTTAACTAGATACTTACAGAAGATTTTCATAAGACAAAAGTGATAAGCAGCTCCTGCTGCAGGGCTATAACTTCTTCATGCTTCTTTTCCTTGGTGTATCAGGAGATGCTAGCCATCCTAATGCACTACAGCCACTTCAATAGCACACACAAATCCTTGGCAGTGCAGCGCCCAATAGCGCAGAATGCTGCAGCTCCCATGCAGCAGCTGGGAGCCAGCACGGAGCACATTTGCCATTACCACCAGTCATTTGCTATCTGTAGATGATCTGGAGCGAGGATGGAGTCAGTGAGACTGTTCAGGTAAGCAAGTCCAGTATTTTGGGGTGCCTTGCTCTCATGGGCAATCCTAGAACTGCTCAGCTAAGTAAGACTAATAACATTCAGCTGTGTGCGTGGAGAGTTGTGTTCTTTCCATTAAACAAAGCGTGACCTCTACAGGTTCTCCTTTTCTGGTGTAAACATGATGTCTACACCAACTGGGGAACCTCTGTACTAGTGCTGCTTATTCCAAATAAAGTAATAGTGACAGGACCCTTCCCTGGAACTTACTCTGTTAAATTCATAATGCAGTAGTGCAAGAAAATTAACTCATTGGACCAGATCCTTACAACTGTTGTAAATCTTGGTCACCTTATGGACTTTGCTGGAAGTGTTCCAGGGTACACAAGGAAATGAATGGGATCATTCTCCTTCTTTATTCCCTATCAGGACCACCACTGTGTATATTTTATTTTACTTTTAGTATTTATATGTGGCTGATGCTTCCTGTCTGTGGCAGGGAAGTTGGAACTAAGTGATCCTTAAGGTGCCTTCCAACCCAAATCATTCTGTGATTCTACAAAATATTTGCTTGTCTATTTTTTCCTCAGTGGTGGTGCTGACATTCTATGAGCAGTTCTGCAGGGTAGAGATGCAGTTTGTTACCAAGTTTCAGCTTGTGTTGCCCATCTCTTCCCCTTTCTCCTCCTTCTCTCCTTTGTGGAGCAGATGGTGCTAATTCCCATGGTGGCTCTTGATACAGCTGAAGTCTCTTCCCTGATGCCTCTACTGTACCATGGAAAGTCCGTGTGGTATTTTTGGAGAAGAGAGCACACAGTTGATTATTATTTTTTGTTTATGATTTTTAAGGTCTTTTATTTCTTTTTGCTATGCTCTTTCACTTCCCCTTCCAACCTTTCCCAAAGATCTGTGGTCTGAAGTTCCCTGCAACCTGGGGAATATTGCTTTTCAATACTGTTTTAAGTTACATTATTTTGCATTCCTACAGACATCCACCCACTCACTCACCCACTTTGTGTTTACCTTTGTAAACATCCTCTCATGTTGATTGTACTTACATTTTTTTCAAGCAGAAATGCTGACTCTTTACATATAACAAAGGTCATTCTATTGCTTTCTGTTTCAATTAAGAGGCTGAGGCACCACTAATTGCCATTTTTAATTAGCCCATTCTATAGTGCCTCTTTTCTCATCCTTTGGACCTCCTCCTCTCTTGTATTATGCAAGAACAACAGGATGATTGTTAAAACACATCTTCCTCTCCCCTGGGCCACCAGTGTCTCCTGCCCACACCTGGCAGACCCCCTGTGATTTTTTTTTTGACTCCTCCAACTCTAGCACCACATCCCAGTCTTCAGTACACTGCATTGCTCTCTCCTGACCTTTCTGATTCTTTTCAACTATATATTTTTCTCTGCAGTTAAGTCAGTGGCTTTATATAGGTGAAATCAGGAATAGAATTTCACCTCCTGTATCTGAATGCTTTATTTATTGTGCCAGCTTTTCTCCTAATTCAACTTGCTGAGTTGCTCCAGCATTCTCCTGCCATAAATGTCTCTGTGCATTTTTGTGTATCATATAACGATGCCTCTTCAACCCTGTGCATTGTGCTGCTCAACTTTCCTCCAAAACATTCACAAAATCCACTCCTTTTAGGCTAGCCTTCCTTTGCTGTTCTGCACCCCAGGCTTTTATGCCACGTACGAAGCCAAATCCTGATGCCACTGAAGTAATTTGAAATGTTGCCATTTGCTTCACGGAGATGAAGACTGAGTTCACTGTCTGCAGATTTAAATATTATGAATGGGGGGAAGTGGGGAGTGAAATGACAGGAGAAGAAGAATCATTAAGTTCATTACGCCTGCTGAACAGATCCTGTAAGCTCTTGCTGTTGAGGCATGTGTCCTCCCATGCTGCTGGTTTTTGTCACCTTTGCCGTGCTATGCTTAATTTAGATTGTAAATTCCTCACATTAGACTCTTTCTGTTTCATTTGTCCTTAATGTGGCATGCCCACCTATGGAATTGTGCAAATGTAGTAACTCAAGGAGAAGATTTAGTCTTCTGAAAATTTTACCCAATTTAAGCAATTTTAAAAAAATAATCATAAATAAATCACCTTTTCATAGTACCAAACAGGAAATCTCTGGGCAGTGGTCAGGATCTCAGTGGAAAGTCTAGCTTCACTGTGTGACAGTGTAATGACCACAGTAAGGTACAGAACAGAAGCCTGTGAAGGAACATTTTGTTCATCAGCTTTGTATCTGGGCCAGGCTGAGGGATACAAATCCTTAAAATTCTTTGTAGGGGCAGATGTAGTTTTTCTTTGAAAATATGCACACAGGACTAACCTCAGTATGGCCTCCAGCAAGTGTTCACCGTGTTTCTGTGTTATTTGAGGGGACAAACAGTGATCCTGTGCTTTTTCTTACCATACTATGCACAGTTTCCTAAATCCTGTCTCAGGTGTATCCTCAAAGGCCTGAGCCATCCCAGTGACATAATGCTTTAGAGTAGCTGTGGTTTTGTGGAGAGCAGTGGGTTTGGCTCGGGCAGTCCTAATGATGTGCTGAGTGGTGGTTATGGCCGAAATTAAAGAGGCAAGAATTGCTCTGTACAGCCAGAGCTCAGAGTGGAGGTGGGGGAGCAGGGCAGGATGTTTCTGGGGAGCTGCAAGATTCTGCTGTTCACTCCCTTGTTCATTAGTAAGTGGCCTATGCCCTTTGTGGGTTACAGAGCAATGTATTCCAGCTGCATCACACTCTGATACCCCCTGATAGCAATGGCACAATGGATTCAACTTTATTTTGCAGCTATCACAAGCTAATTTCATTCTTGCTGAAGTCACTGGCTAAACAAAGCCAACATTCCTCTCTGATACATGTGAGATTACTTTTCCCCCCTTTTTTTTCTTTGTCTCCGTAAGGTTCATTTCAAAACACCAAAGACCCAATTCTCCCGTTGTTCCTGGATTTCACTGGTTTAATTCCTACAACTTGCACAGTTCCCTTGGTTTAGAGAGGTGATAAAAGAAAACCAGAGTCTCTTTCATGTTATGTGACAAGCCAGTGGTGGCATGGTGCACTGGGATAGAGCTGCTTCAGCTAGCAGTAAAGGTCTGTCTCTCTTGCTGCATCTGTTGCTTTGATATTTGAACAGGACTCTTCTGAGACAGTCTCTGTCACTCCTTAATTAGCCTGTCACTCCAGGGAGGAAAGAAAAAACTCAACAAAAAAGCCTGAGACAGGAATCTGATGTGGCTTTACTGAATGACAGGGCACAGCACAAGGCTGGCCAAAGAAATATGTATTTAAACAAATTACTTCACATTTACACATCAGCCCTTGAGTGAGCGTCTTGCATAATCTAAGATGGAATGTTGGGAAGCAGTGTCCAGCAGGAATCTCAGCACATCTCTTGTAAGCCCAAAGGTAGTCATGAGAATGGTGGGGAAGGCAAGCCAGGGACCTGCAGCTGGAAGAGCCTGTGCCATAGGCTGTTCTGAAGGATACTGGTGAAAGTACTGGATGACTGATTGGGAATTTCTGTCTCCATGTGATGGGCTCATGGTCACCTGAGAAAGAGCTTCACTCACTGTCCTAGGATTTGCAGTGGAACAAAATGTATCACAGGAGTAAGTAAAATTTTTCAACCAGGCTGGAATTCCTGCTGTGTGAGAGACCAGAGTTTAGCAAGAGCCAGTCACAAGCTCCAGAGCATGTTTGAGCCAAGGATAAGAATGGCCATTGAGGGAATTAAAGCAAATGCAAAACACAGGCTTGGTTATTGTTCCAGTCACTTCTGAACAGTGAGTGGTCCATCCATTTAATTCTTATGAACAGGTGTTGCTTTTTTTGCAAGAGGCAAGAGTTCAAGTTCTCAAGTATATAGCTCAATTAGAGTGCTCTCGCCTAGTATTTTTAGCTAATACAAGTGTAACTCTGATATTCTGCAAAGCAAGTGCTGAAGTCTTAACATGTACCTTGATTTTCTTCCTAAGGTCAGCTGCCACTTTAACTTCTCCACAACCCTGTTTTTTTTCTGCTAGTAAAGATACTTAACAGTTACATGGTGTGAAATCTTTTTGTTTTGTTCCTGTAACATGGTATTTTCTCCAAACAATATTTAACCAGGGAGTTCATCTTTGGCATAACTCTTACTTCAGTGGAACTACATCAGAAACAAATTTTGTGTCTAGAAACCAAGTAATGGATCAAAAATTTATCATTAGAATATCTGGTAGTCTGTGACCCTGTAAATGCTTTCCACATCAGAGGCCAGGCCTTCTTTAGGACAGATGAGATAACACACTTTACTACAGGCTTTTTGTAGCCATGTAGGCTTGTTTCTTTCCACACTTAAATAGATCTGACAGAAGTGAGTTCTTGTTGCTGGATTTATAGATCTGTTGAGTTAAATCTTTTTCCTGACAATATTAGACAATATTGTCATCAGGAATGAAAGGTTTCCCACAGGCTACCATGCTAATCTGTACCATTACTAGGCCTTGAATATGTGAGATAACTGGATTCTTCTTATTATTTCAGCTAGAAAGTAAATTGGTAAGCGGTTGATTTAAGGTAGATCAATATATTACTTAACTAAAGCAAAATAAATTCATATAGGCAGACACTGAGTTAAACATGTATGTGCTTTAACCAATGCAATTAGTCCAGAAATAGACACCTTTTGATGAGTGATGTTGCAATTACAAGCAACTTGTGACTTCCTTGCTTCCAGAAATTACTGCTGCCACAGCCTCCTAGCAGAGCAGTTTGTGTGCTTTCATTTCAGGTGACATCAATCGGTTTAGTTCTGACCACCATTTTAAACTATTCAACCTAACCCAATTTCTTCTGCTTGATGAAAATTGGAAGCCTTCTTCAACAAAACTGGGTCAGTAACCTCTGGTATGGTTGTACCATCAGCATTGTGGCTGATACTAGAGGAGAACTTTTATGCCCAGCAGAAATTGGTACAACCTCTTTAGGTGACTTGCTCTTCAGAACATTTCTTGGCCCATGTGGTCCTGAAGAACTAGGCTTACTGTAGTACAGGTGCTGAAGGTATTGTAATCTGACTGCTATTGATGGGATTTTGATTCCCAAGATACTGTGTGAAGATGCAAGTTTCATTGAATTCTCTTGAAGTATTTCTTGGAGGTTTTTTCTTCTCATCTTTGTTTAAAAATGTGGCTGAAAAACTGGAATGTTTTAGTCTTCACTACAGATTTAAATGGCTCAGAACCTGGGCTTTTCATGCTTCACAAGGTTCTATTACTTGCCAGTAACTTTTTTGTTAATGGATTGTCATAGTTAACTATGAACCACATAGAGAAAAAAATGATGGTCAAGGTGTCTATTTACCTGCACCACTTGATGGTACTTTGGCATCTAACAGATAAAGTACAGCTCTGGGTTCACTTCTCCCTTGTCCCATCAGTATAACGAGCAGAAGTTAGGTACACTGGGCAGAGGCAGTTTTGCAAATTCTCAGTTTTGTACTGTACATCAGGGAGCCTGAGGTGGGAATAGCAAAATAAGTTCAGATTTAATGAGAAGAAAATTTGGTCTTTACTAGATTTGAATCATCTTGGATGACAAATTTCTGAAAAGTAGAAACTACTTCCTCTATTGCTTTTACATTCCTGCTTGCAAAAAGGAGTAGAATATCCAAATTAGAGTGAAAGTGCTCTTGTGGGATACTGAGCCTGCAGGAAAGGCAGACATTTCTCCTCTCCTAGAGCAGGGCTGTGCTTAAGTGGAATCTTAGCTCAAACTAGGCAGTGCCAGACCAAGCAGTTTGTGTCCAAATCACAGCTGAAATTATTTTCTAGTGAGATTCCAAGGTGGCTGGCTAGAGAGCTGTAATAAAACCTCCCAAAGCAGTAAGTTAGACCTGAAACAATTAGCCAGCTTTGTGTGCCTGCCCCAAATTGCTGGTGTTTGAGAGGAGGCAGTTTATTTTAGTTCAGAGTTATCTATAGGCTAAAACTTTGGTTATGAATTTCCTATATAGGGTTTATTCAAGTACAAGTACATGTACTTTATAAAGTATTTATAAGGGTAGTTACAACATGGAAATATGTTGTCTGTTTCTGGCTGTACAAGTTTTGGAGGAAGAATATGGAAAAATACTCTGAACTGGAGGCATTAAAAGGGACTGCTAGCATGAAATTCAGTCAGAAGACTCAGGCATTAGATTTGTCTTCTAGTTGTTTTAAATTTTTTTCCCCTCATCTCTTTGTATGAAAGTTGTGAAAAATGGCAATATTCAGATTTAAGCAAAGAATTGTCAAAACTGCAGTGGAAGAAAATAGAGGTGCATTAGCTTTTCTTTTCCTGATGTCTTCTGTACATGACCTTCAGTATGACTTCTGTCAACAGGAGGTTAAAATCCTTTTGATGGGAATGTGAACTTTGAAGTTGGTTGTATTCCTATTACTGGAAGCTTTGTTACAAGAGATTTCCATCCTTCCCATCCCACTGTAGAGAGGTTTTTCTTGTGGATGGAACAGAAGGCGAGTGCTTTTCCCAGGAGATCTCACAGCCTAGCCTGAGTATTACAAAATCACCACACAGCTCCTCTTCCTTCTTCCTATAGGGATAAATTTGGCTTTTGTTTTCATGAGGTCGAATTCACTGATGAGTTTTAGTGGAGTGTGGTCTGCCCCTGGTGTCCATTTTACTCATATGATAATTTCTACAGCATCTCAAACAATCATGGTCTGTTACGACCTCCACCTCAGAGGTGATTTGGGCATCTGCACAGTGTTCCATTAGCATCAAGTGTGGGCTTTGATTCAATAGTGACTCAGAACTGAGGGCAGAATGTTGCTTCATGAAATACCAGCTATGCACTCTGTACCGCCTGGGATTTTTTATAAATTGCAGAGCATCCCAAGAGATTCTGATTTATTTCTTGAGTCAACGGGGCTTTGGTAGTTAGGGGTTGTTCTGAAATCCTTTTGCTGGGGATGTACTTGAGACATCACCAAGTACTTGATGTACAAGTACTTGGTAGTTGTACTGGATGCCGTGTGAGCTGATGCAGAAGCAGCAAAATTTCTGTCTGTTTGTTTGTTTTAACACATAACAGAAGATTGTTGAGGCTACCAAGAGCATTGGAGAGGCATATTTATTTATTTATAGACACACTGTTTACATATCATAGCTTGATGAAAAGCTGAAGTCATTACACTTGAACCAAACATGTGACTCTGTAGTTATCTGCATCATGCTGCATGGCTGTAGGCCAAGGCAATATATGCACATTATGTGTATTCTGAGCTGCAATTGTGCAGCTGAAGCGGTTGTTCCTTTGGCTTGCCTTTGCTTCTCTGCTGAAACTTAACAACCCCTTGGTGTGCCACCTAAGCTCCTTTCAGATATCTCTTTTAAAAGTAATTCAGATTAGCATAAAAAAATAATTTAGGCAGTAGGTCTCTTTACTTGAGTTTGTCTCAACTGATGGTTAGGGAATGCTTGCACAAGCCCTTTGGCTAGTGGCAAGGGTGGTAACTTCAGGTGAAGGCCTTGGGAAAGAAGTGGAAAGTGGCAGACTCCATGTAACATGGTGGCACTTAGAGGACATGTGACAAAGTCATTTCGTTTCATAGTTTTTTATATAACCCTTGTTTTGCCTATGTAGCTTCCACTGGCAGCAACATTAATTTAAATGGGATACCATCTTCATAAATTTTTCTTTCTGAATCACCACTGGGATTTAGTATAATGGGATTCTGTTGTGTGCAAAGGTGGGGAGAGGGGGTAAAAAGCCACAGCACACGGAGAGTTGAGCTCCATCATATTCTGCTATGGTGCATCCAGTGTGAGCACTATCACAAGGGTTATGCCTGTTTCTTATGAGTGGTTCTTTTTGAAAGAGAGATACTTCTTTGCTGATATGTTGGCAAATGCACAAGAGTAATTGTTCTTCCTGTTGACAGGGTTGTGCAGATTATCCATTTTGAAGGAATTTCTCTTCTGTCTCTCAGGTGATGCTCCCACTGAACACTGCCTCTTTCTTCTTTGGATCCTCTATTGGTGCACCTTCACAATATCATATAGGTGAATAGGGAACCACATCTGGACTTTTGACAAGGATAGTCTCTTAATGAGAGATCCAGCTGTGTTTTTTTGTTGCGTTTGCTCTTGGAAGAACGTTAATGTCTTGCATGCAGAGTTAAACTGGACAGAGTGGATGGGTAGCAGGATGTATGGTTGGCAGTGCAGGGTGAGAGAAGAGGGGTAGAGGAATAGTGCTGCAAGAAAAAATAGCAGGAAAGTTTACTTTTGTGGTCTCGTGGAAGGCCCAAGGTAGTGGACATGGTGACATTGGCTACTGTTCCTGGGAAAACTGTCTTGTCCTCTTCAGAGTGTGTGATCACACTCGTTTGCAGCGTGGATGGCAGAAACTTGGAAGGGGTCAACAGATTAAAATGAGGATGACAAGTTAATGACTTCTGAGAGTGAGGGTGAAGATTCTTGAGATACATTGAAACAATGGAGACAACTCCTAAAACCTCCTTGCTTCCATCTCTTTCAAAATATGAAAAAATAGTACTGGATCCGTGCAGGATGTGTAGGTCATGCTGAGTGATGATGTAGGTCTGTAATTGGGTTTAGCCAATGCTGCAGTCTTGTTTGCCAGCAGTTCCTGACTGTATGTTCCAACATGACACTAGCTTTCTTTTTACTAGATGTGAAGTGGTTAATGCAAGAGAACCCATTGAGCTTAAAACATTTTCTTTTGTTTTTACATCATTCTTTTACATTTAGAGGTTGCATGAGAGCTTGTGTGGCTTAGGGGGGAAGATAGACATTTGATGGGAACAGCAGGAGGAGAAGGACAGAGGACATTTATTTTAAGGTCAGTGCAAGCTACTGCTGTTTTTAACTGATTGTGGTGTGGGACTGTGGCACAGAAGGCACAGAATGGCCATGTAGTAGGAAAGGAAGCAGATAAAGCGTGTCTGGTTGATTAAAATAGTGCAGGTGTTGAAGGTAATGTAGCAGGTCCTGTGCTTGGAGATGGTTCACATCATCCCCGTGCCTTTAGCTCCTCTATCAGCAAAAGAGCAGATAAATTCCTCAAGGGGCTCCTGTGGGGTATAATTCAGAAAAGCCTTCAGGAAGAGAGGTTTATAGAGATAGGCAGTGTTTGTGGATTGAAACCAGGTCCCTGTGTTGACCAAGAAAGTTTGTAGCATTTACACTTGGCTGAAAGTGAACAAGTTTCTCTGGCCTGGTGCAGACTTTTCTTCAGGAGTTGGGACTGCCACTTTGTAATGCTGAGTTTGTGCTGCACATTTTGGTCTGCAGCCTTTCATGATGAAAAATAGGGCTCAGCAGCCTTCAGTGTTGCATATTTGTCCTTATGTGTGTGGCAGAGTGTTGACTTTCACTGAGACTCTACCCTTAAGTAGGTTATATCAGGTAACACCTGCAGGATAGGGAGATGGCACAAAGCAATTGATCTAGCAGCCCTCAGCTGTGAGAACAAGGGCAGGATAGTCTGAAATGTCAGTAGTGAAATTGACTACTGTTTGCTTCTTTTTGGTATATACCCCTAGGCCCTGTGTAATCTCCAGACCCTCCAGAAGGGGAAGAACAAGCCACAGTGACAGCAGGAAAATTTCATTGATGATGTTGAGAGGCATGAAGAGGTGGTGTTTAATTTTATTTCAAATGGGGACTACTGTAACATTAATGAAAGTGCACAGAGGTCTGGAGAAGGGGCCTACTTGCTCCTCTCTTGCTTCCTTGTAGCTCTGCTAAGCAGACATTTCTGCTTACTCCTGGTTTTCCCTACTAAAAGTTCCCATGTGCAATGATTTATTTAGATGTGTTTCTGTTAAAAAGGGAAAAGAGAGACCATTATGATCTCCAGAATGTGGTAGGTTTAAAGAAAAAGCTGAGGCTTTAGTTTTGCAAGAAGATTGACTCTTCAGTTTGTTTCTGTATATTTCCAGTGCTACTAATCAGTTGCATGCTGTTTTACTATTTTAAGGTAAATAAAAAAAACTCAGGTCAAAAGGTCAAAAACTACTCTTGCACATAATGTTGACTGTCATAGAATCATATAGGTTGGAAAAAGCCATTGAGATCATTGAGTCCAACTATTAACCCAGCGCCTGAGTTCCACATGTAAATGTCTTTTGAATACCTCCAAGGATGGTGATTCAACCACTTTTCTGGGCAGTCTGTTCCAGTGCTTGATAACCCTTTTGGTGAAAACCTTTTTCCAAATATCCAACCTAGACCTGTCCTTGTCCAACTTGAAGCCATTTCCTCTCCTCCTGCTCCTTGTTAATTGGGTCAAGAAACCCATACCATAAACTAGTTTCCTCAAGGAAGACACATTGTCTCTCTTTATCTACCAGACATATAACAAATGTACTTTTACCTTCTCCCT
Source organism: Cettia cetti (assembly GCA_013401135.1). Taxonomy (NCBI): domain Eukaryota; kingdom Metazoa; phylum Chordata; class Aves; order Passeriformes; family Sylviidae; genus Cettia; species Cettia cetti. The sequence continues at coordinate 25,989 of VZUI01013378.1, read as the reverse complement.
TGGTCAAATAGACAGGCCATAACAAAATTTTAAATATGAAATTTTGTTACTTTGCAAAACTGTCCTGCTCAGTAGTGTAGTTTGAGTGAGCCCTAGCTTTCTGGCTGCAACTCTTTTTTTCCAGAGATGTTCCTTTTGTTCCTTATTCCAGCATTACATATGCGTGAGTGGAGTGGATGTCAAATATCATAGTATTTGGTGTACTTTTGTTTCTGGCTGTTCCTTATCACTACAGTTTAGCACTTTTTCTTTAATATTCTGGTTCTTATAAGAACAGTGGGCAAGAAGGAAACATACAAAAGTTCTTACAAGAGAACATGTGGTGAGTTGTGGGGGTGTCCTGCATGAGGTGCCTGCCTGGGGCTTTGACAGGCTCCCCATGGCTTGCCAGGCTTCTAAGCAGCACCTGTCCAGCTCCCTGCTTTAGTAGGAATGGTGAGCAGCTGGTCAGCACTTCCAGACCAGGTTTTCCACATAACAAAGCCTGTGGTGCTTCTGGGTTAGCTTCCTCTCAGGCTCTCATCTAATTTAGGTCAAAAAAGGATGTAAAGATAGAGTGATTTCTGATGAAAAAAAATTGGAAAGAATAAACCTACAAGACATTGCTTTGACTAAAGTCAGAACAGGGCAAGAGGAAGGGAATTACTACTTCTAGAAAATCAAAAGATATTCATCAAAAGACAGTGCTGTGTATCTACCTGGCAGGAACACACAAGTTTATTTTTGTCCCGGGAAGCTGTTTCTGGATCTTTGAAACGTAACCCTTGTTACTGCAAGTTTGAGGAGTTTGCTGAGTATCAGAACTGCTAAACAATTCACTTTGCTGCATTTTTGTCTCCTTCCTTCTTCTGCTCCCCAAGGAAGACATCTTTTCAAACTCCTGCCCCCTCCCAAAATACCATAGTAACCCACCAGCTTTGCCAGAAAATGCTTAGCACATTAGCAGGTTTAAGTTTCATAGTTGTAATCATTCAGAAGGCCAAAGAGCTGCATAGATTTCATTCCAGTATCCTTTCCAGATTTTTGACAACACTTGGTGGGCAGAGTTACAAATGAAGCCCATGGTACAGATGAAATATGAGTTGCTGCTCTGCCCAGAGAAGGAAGTTGTGGATGTGGCAGAGGGAGGAGGGCTATGAGATCAGCTGGGTGTCTGTAGTGAGAGAAGTGTGAATGGCAAGGGTAAGTTTTCCATTACATAGTGTCCAAATAAAAATGGTTGTAGTTATTGAGGTTATCTCTTCTAGAGTGAAAAAAAAAAGGGTCAGCACTGCTCTATCCAGCATTCTCTTTAAATAAGCTGTGTTTTTGCCCTGTTGTTTTGGCTGTCCTAGATGATTCCTGTAATTCTCTAAATTACTTCTGTAATTGCTTGTATGCCAGATTCTGCTCACAGCTACAGGAGCATGACTTCAGGAACTATTCTTCCCATGTTAATGGAGTGATGCAAATTTTTTTCTTCTTAATGTGGTGCAACTGAGAGCACCTCTTGGTCCCTTCTGTATTAACACCCGTTAGCAAGAACAGAGAGGCCCCCACTCTGAATGGAGACAGAGAGTGGCTTATCTTTCTTGCAGATGTTACTGTCTTTTTGTCTGCTTGGTGTGAGGAGGCATGATGGAGCATAGGAATGTATTGTATATTTTCCATTCCTCTCCCTGCTGGTTTGGGGCAGCAAAAATTGAGAAGGGATTAGGGACCCATTAACAAAGTGAGTGGGAGAATGCTTAATAAGCTCCTATTTTCTTGAGCAGGGGATCTGACTTTTAGGTGGTGGCTGCAGGCAGGGCTGCAAGTGGGATACATGCAGAGAGAATGCTTACACCTACTTTCTTTTCCCAAAATTACAGTACTGGAGGCTTTTGGTGTGCAAATCTGCTTTCAGGTTCTGCTGACTGCCTGCCAAGTTCAGGCTCAGCTGCACTCTGACGTCCCCTTGCAGTAGGCTGGCTCAGGAACTGACCCCCAGTCACAGAGGGCTGATCGTCACACAGCTGAAGGGCAGGACGTCACTTCTTTAGAGCCAGTAACCTCGTCCCAAGTTACTTCCAGCCTGGGAGCTCCTCCCTCGAGCAGGGCAAATTGAACTTTTTCCTCAATGCCAGACAGTGCCTTCCAGTTCCCTTTACCTTTTTAGCTCCACAAGAGCTTCTCTCCCAAAGGTGAGGTACTGCTGATTATTTCCTGCGCTGCTGTAGGGCCACATGTTTTCTGCTAAGTTTGGTCCTTTCCTTGCCCCATTCTGGGCCTAGGTGGACTCAGCAACACCTCTGAGCTCTTCCCACAGAGGTTAAACACTATCAGCTGGCTGGTCAGAGGTGTCCTGCTTTGTGTCAAGTAGGTGCTACTGTATTCCCTTTCCAACATTGCACAATAATGAGGTCTGAATCCATTATGGAGCAGTGCTTGAGTGCTGCCCTGCAACGTAGCCTGTCACTACAGGGCTGTAAATACCTTTAATAACTGTTTGCATTGGTATTTCCTTGCTACAGTGCAGAACCACCCTGTAGCTCATTGAAAGTGTGTGTGACCACGCTGCAGTCAGGAGGCCTTCACCAGGAACACACAGGTTTGAGTGCAGCTGAGTACAAGTCATGTAGCAACATCCTTCAAGGGCTGATCTTCAATGTTTTCAGGATTTTAAAAAAAGTCTTTGCTCATTATTTGGAGTGTGCTGGAGTGATTGGATGTTGTCTCTGGAGGAAGCAAGGGCTCAATTAGTAGTATCCACAGGGAGTAGGAAGGTTCACCTAGAATAACCAAAGGAAAAAGTGCTTATGTTTGTCTGCTTTTTTTGCACATCCCTTCGTTGTCCATGGGCCAAGTGACACAGTTGGTTACACCAGGTTGTTATAGTTACTATTGTATTAGAAGAAAAATCAAGCAGGAACATTCAGATTTTGCAGAATGGATAGATTACTCCACTCTTTTTGGGTCAAGGATGTATCTAATGCAACATACTGTCTCTTAAAAACAGAGAGAAGAAACAAAAAACCCACATAACTCCAAGTGTTTATTTCAGTATTTCCCTGATATTGCATAACTACGAATGCAAGTGGCATGTTTTAAACAGGTGAGTTGTGCCTCACTGCTTCCTGTATTTCAAACCATGCTATCTGATTGGAATGGGAGCACAGGTATTGCATGCCTTGGTAACCCTGGATTATGCATTCACTGAATCTCCAGCCCCTTTGCTTTCCTTTGTCCTGAGCTGGCGTTCATCTCCATCCGCTCTTCTCATCTCCTGCTGCTTATACACATGGTGCAGCCAGGCACTGGGCTGAGCTCCTGCTCATGCCAAATCCACCACGCTGTTGAAGGAGGATGTTACAGTGCTGGAACCAACTGCAGCATAAAGAAGCCAAGAAATACATGAAAAAGGGAACTATGTTTAAATCATCACATCAAATAAAAGAAAAACCCAAATAAATGTGAAGAGAACATGAAATTTTGTCTTTGATGTTCTGTGCTGGGAAGGTTTCAATCTCTTTTTAAAGCTCCTCCTCCACCCTCTTGTTTCGTATGGGATTGTATCCAATATTCCAATGTTCATGTAATGCCTTGACTTTGCTATCATTCTTCTTGGGATAATTATAGGTTAGTATAATGTACCTATTGTTCTATTCCACAAAGCAGCACTGTCATATGGATGGCAGGGGTGAGGTGGGGGGGATCTTTGTGTGTTCTCCTGCATCCACATTGTGTCTTTAATTAGTGTTCTTCCTTGCTTTTTCTTTTTTCTTTTTTTTTTTTTTTCCTTCCCATGGTACATGTTTAGTACTTCCCCCTCTCAGACTGTTGGTCTCTTTTCCCAGTTACACTGGTGCCCTGTTTGTTTGGTTTTGGCTGAGTTTGTTCCCATCATTGCAGGTTTGCCTTTCAGATGAAAATAACATGAAAACCAAGTAATGAGTTACTGGTGTTTACAGAGAAAGCAGATCAATTATTCTTTCCCAAACCATATTTGTTGGGTCTCTTGTTATCTTGTATGATTTTTCCTAAATTCAGAGAGAAGAAGAAACCTACCCTGTGCCCAAGGGCTCCACTCTGCATTTGGGCCCTGCTGCACAAGGCACTGCATAAACATGTACTAACATGGTCCCTGACTGGAGTGCTCATGTGTTTTTCTGTAACAGGATTCAGCTTTGCCCTCCAGGTGCAGGTGTGGGAGACTGCTGTTGAGTGTTGTACAGTGGTTTTGGTGCTAGGTCTTCTGTTGTATTTGCTAGACAAGGTGCTGAGGATATTACTGGGTGCTTGAGAAATATTAAGGAGAGGCTGAAGAGCCCAGAACGTTGGTGCCTAACTGGTGGAGAAGCTGTCATCAATAGCTTGCTTTCTATTGCTGCCACCTCCAAGATAAATAATATTCAGAGCTGGTGATGTATTTTAATCTGTAGGTTCATCTTGATTAGATGCTGTGTATTTTGCTGTAAAGTACTTTTTACTTTTGAGTCAACTAAATAGTCTGGATGGATGGTTCCTGACTAGCCCATCAAAGTATAGTATTGGACTGGGTTTTTTATTTTTTCAGGACTTCACACAACTTCCTTCTCTTTGAGTAGGTTTACCAGAATGATGAAATGGGAAACCTCCAAATGATTGTGTTTTTGAAACCTGTTGTTATAAAGGAGAGGATTATAGATTTTGGAAAAATCTGGATTAAAATCTCTCTGCTAACAATGAGTGTGCCTTAAGTGCATGCAGCTTCCCTTCTGTAAATGGACACAAGTGTGTTCTGTGGTCAGAACCTGGTCTCCTCTTCTGCAGTTCCTGGACATCCTCTTGCTCCGGATGCACAAAGCCAAAACACTTGGTTTTGACTTGAATGTTTCTTTTAAAATGCCTTACATGACTCTTGGAAAGAACTGAAGTCTCATCCAACTTTGTCATTGCTAAGTTCTGTGACAGGGAGTGAATTCTACTGTGAAGTGTTTAAAATCATCAGTGTCTGTACACCTTGGCATATTTGCAAGTCTGAAAAAGCATGGTGCCCCTCTGTGGGTGTGTGGAATGGAGTAAAACAGACTTAGTGGATGGAACTGGACTTCTTGAGAATGTGGTCTTCTAATCTACTAGAAAAATTAACCTCTTTCATAATGATAATTTGTAGAATTTTGTCTCCAAAACAAAAGAACCAACACAGATGTACAATTTGGCAAGTGACAAATGTTAAGCAGCCAGCCTCTTTCTCTCTGGTGTAAATCCATGGACTTCAAGGGAATTACACCAGTGGCAGTGAATCTGACCTAAAATGCCTTTGACTAATATTTGTTGGTTTCTGTCTGGTGTCCTGAGTAATGCCAAATCAGATTTGACATTTTATAAATGGATGAACTCTTGTGTGTTCAGTGCTGCAGGGTGAGAAACACCCCCTGGTAGGAGCACACACACATCCACACACACACATCTAGTGCTTTCTGGGGATGTTCCCAGAACCAAGGCGCTTGCCAGGTGTGATTTCAAGCCAGCTCTGGCTGTGTTGTGTGTGTTGGAGAAGCACAGGGACGTTCCTCACAACTGCTGCTTGCCTTGTGCTTGCTTATTGTATTTCTCCTTTGTATCCTGAAGTGGAAACCACAGGTTAATCGCAGTCAGATCGTGTAAATGTTTGCCCCTGTTGGACCAGGCCCAGAAAAATTACTCCTGCTGGCTTCGGTGTATTTACATACCACAGGTCATTACAAGGTAGTGCTCACCTTTGTATTCATTCCCACATGTCAAAGCAGAGGTATTAGATAATTTTTCTTTTTTCTCCAATATGTCTTCTATTTTCTAGGTTACTTTTTTTTTTTAAGAGATAAGAAAGCAAAAGGAGTGATCCCCATGGGTCCTGACATCTGCTACAGTCATTCTTGCAGACTCAAAGGAGATTTAGGGAAAGAGAGGAAACAGTCTGGCTGCAGTCTCTTATTGTTTCTCTTTCTTGGGCCCCCACCCTGCACCCTCCTGGGCCTGCAATCCACTAACTAGCTCCTCCTGACTCCAGCTGTCATTTTTCCTTTTTATCTATTCCTCTCTCAAAGAACCAAATGTCATCTCTTGTGGTTCCCTTAGCTGGGGTCAGAGACTCCTTTATGTGCATTACGCTGATCAAGGATTTTTAACTGGGAATGAGAGCAGTAATCAACTGCATAGTTGGGGAAGGGGAGAGATTAAATCTGAGAATTGCCAGTGATTGCCCCACGTGAAGAACAGCAAGCAGCTAGCACAACACATGCTATCATTATGCTCTTATGATTATTTTATTCCCTCAGTGACAGTAAAATGCTATCTATAGCAGAAAGGTAGGACAAAGTCCACCCTTGTTTAGTCCTGTGGTATTCAGTGGATTTTCTGTGGGGTAGAATTGGGAACAATTAGATTTACTATTTGTAGTGACTCGTATTCAGGACCCTCTACCTGGGAGATTTCAAGAAAGGTAGAAGGGAAATCAAAGGTATGTTTGTGATCTCAATTGAGAGACATTTTTGTTCCGAAAAGGGCAGCCATTTTTATATTTAGACTTGACTCTGTAGCTGTGGGGAAGTCATTGGAGGGTGTCATGGGATGGGACTTCTGCTGTGTCCTGATACTTCAAGTTTGTCAGCAAGTTTTGGGGTATGATGGCTGAATAAAAGTAGGGTGAATAAAATACAGGAAGGGTTCCTGATGCTGCTTCAAGCTCTGCCCATGGTTTATTTTTCTGGTTTGTTCAACACAGAATAAAGCTCCAGAGACTGCAACAGATTGCAAACCTTAAGTTTCACAGTCTGTGAAGGCAGAAGTTACATGATGAGAATTACCTTTGGATTGATTAATTACCTTAATTTTAGTAGCCTAAACTGTGTCCTTCAGTACAACCTTTTAAAAGTCTTGTCAGTCCTTCTAAAATGTCCTCTGTTGTTACAGAGCTATAGGAAGAATAATACAAAGTGTCCTTGTGCACTGATGGAAGTCAGGAGTACTCTGAAGTACACAGGAACTGGTTCAGTCCTCTTGTAGAAGATCATTTTCTTCATAAGAGAAAACCAGGCTGTAGTTAGAGTTGGTTTATTTGAGGGAGACCTTCCTGGTAGAGGAAGAGGTTTCCCCCAGTTCAGATTGCCAGTTTTTGCTAAGATGTGTGCTAGTGTCTAACATACTTGTATTATTCTGGGTTTATTATCTAGGCATTTGACAGTGATTTTGTTAATGCTTTCAAAATACGTTGCTTTCTTAGCAACTCCAGCTCCTAGAAGCTGGGGACTACATGAAATTTCCAGTTTTATTGTGAAAATTTTTGTCTCTGCTGGCTGTAGAAATATTTACAACTAAAACAATCTACCAGTTCAGAAACAGGACCCAACTCATGATTTTTTGAGTGATTTGATTTAGAAATATTGTAAATACTTCACTGCCTTGAAAAATGAAAATATGAAAATAACCTGTTTTAGTGGAAGGTGTCCCTGCCTCTGCAAGGCATTGGAACTAGATTATCTTTAAGGTCTCTTCCAACCAATCACAGAAATCATTCTGTGATTCTGTTAAATTCCAGATATGGGTTGTAGCTGGAATATAGGAAGAAAGGTGGGTATATCAGGATAAAAAAGGCTTATTTCCCACAGGTCAGGGGCTAAGCTTCTTGAACTTGGACTTAGTCTCTTTCCTGCCTACTTTTCCAGTTAAAACAGATGTGCCTGAATCTCAAGTTTAAGATGGAACCTATTGTTAAAGATCCAATCAAATACTACACTGCAAAGCTTCCAAATCTGGGCAGATGTGGAATTGTATCTGACCTGATTTTTCCTACTTCCCTCTACAATGATGGTTCCGCTTTATCATTTGGAATAGGCCTTTATATACACACACACACACACACACACACACACATATATATATATATATATATATATACACACTTAAGTCTGATCATCCCTTGTATGCATTGTGATATGAAAAGAAGAATGGATAGGAGGAGTCCACAGTCCTAGAGATACTTTATCATCTACAGTCTTCTTGGTATCCTTCTTTGCTTTTCTCTGTAGCATGGGATGTGGATCACCTCCTGACATGACCTAAGCACATTTGCCTCACAAATTCCTTGGAATTTTGTGTGCCTTAGAACTCTGGTGATGCTGGTTTTGTCTTCCTTGTGCAGGATATAGGACTTGAGGGTCCTGGTAATTTTTTTTTACTGTAGGTCTTAAGTGTTTTTAGAATACTGCGAATTTGTACCCTGGTTTTGTGGACCTTTGTGTGCTAAATGCCTTGTACATTATTTTGTGGGGTTGGTAGAGACTGGGCTCCATTTTTCAGTTTGTAATTTCCAGTCCTTTGTTGTTCAAAGACACACAGTCCCTGCTGTGTGCTGTTCCATTTACTGCTCCCTTTTCAGTCTTTTCTTGCCATCTTTCCTTACTTATTCAAATGTGTCATTCCCAATGGTATAGCTGTTGTGTTCAGTGGGAGCCATGATTAAAAGTTTCCCCACTGGACTGATTTGATTTGATACCTGTCTTTTCAACCTCACAGTCTTTGAACAAATCCCTCAGTAGATAGGCAAATACCAACACCAATGCTGTGGCTTCATTCTTCTTCCGTCTTGTGCAGCTTTTTACCTTAGTAAAGTAAGTGTAAATCTAGGAGAAATCAAAACAGAGTTTTCAGTCTGTGCAAGCTTCAATGGCAACCAAATGTACAATGGCATGGGGAAATGATGTTTCTGAAGTTCAGATTCAAGCCTTAAACCCAGACTGAAGCTGAAATGTAATTTGTCACAATTTACCTGTTGTTACAATATTAAATGCTTTACAAAAGCAAGTTATATTTTTTCTGCTTCCACCCTTCTAAAAATTTTTGTATTGTTCCTCTATTCAAATGTACTGACAGTTACAATCGCGTGGAATGATGTTACTGCAATAGCCATTTGGTCCTTCAGGATGTTATATAAACATGCTCCTCAAGTGACTATAGAACATGCAACCCTGAAGGCAGCAGATAATTGCAGAGACAAGCTATATTCTTACTACAAGTTTTGGAGCACTAACAACTCTCTAAAAGGTGGATATTGCTGGAACTTAGTCCTCTTCTTTCTGTAGAACCTGGTGTTCTGGGATTCTTCTCCAGAATTTTATCAAGACTATCTCCTTTAAGCAGGCGGAATTACAGAACAGAGATCAAACAAACCTAAGCACAAGCATGCAGCATAAAGATTCTGTAAAGTGTCAGATTTGGGATATTAAACACAATCTCAAAACCATGTCATCCTATAGTAAATTATAGTCATACTGGTTATCACCTCAAAATTGTCTAGGAATTTTTGCCACAGATGCTTTCCAGATGCTGCAGCAGTTTCCAGATGTTTCTCCACTTTTGCATGCACCAGACAAAAACTGAGAAATCTCATCAGCTGATGGACAAACTTATGAAGGGTAAAATGGGGTAGGAACTACTAGTAGGAACAGACATAATTTTATCTAAGATGCCACTGGCTGAAGACACAGATGCCAACTGTTTATCAGCTGGCTTCATACTGAAGGTTCATTTTCGTGTAGTGTGCTCTGCACTTGGACTTGGCCTCTTTCCTTCAGTCTGCTGGCTTGCTAGACCAAAAGGAGGCAAGAAAAAAGAGAGCCATAAACTTATCATCTGTATAAGTGTATAATTTTCTTCTAATTGATCTTCTCTCTGGCAAGAAGTCATGTGAAAATCAAGTGATGAGATTCCCCCAGCTCTGCATTACCCCCACAACAAGAACGACCTGGAAGAGTTGTATCTCAACACATAAAATGTCAAACGAACACCAGGCATTCTTTGTATTCAAACCCCATACGTGGTTCCTATAGCTCCTCTTAAGTAAAGTACTCAAAGTCATTCATGGCAGCCTTTACACCCAAGAATCCATGTGGCAGTGATTAATTTATAAATATATGCAATCTGTGTATAGGCAATGCTGTAGATGAGTGATAGTCAAACCTGAAAAGTTTGCTTCTTGAATGGGCTGAGAGGGAGCAACTGATCACCAGGGTGTGGTACCTGATGCTGTGTTGTGGTTGATGCTTTGCCATCATTGTTGCATGTTGATGGTAAGCTGTGAGCAGGTGCTTTAGTGCACTGTCAGATCATCACACCGTGATTAGCTTGTACAGCTCTGCAATTGTGTTTTCTTCCTGACTGCTGCAGAGAAGAGCTGCTTTCCATCTCTCCATCTTTGTGCTTCTTCTTTGACTACATCAGAGTAAAGAGCAATGACTATTTCTTCGAAATATTGGCTAAGCCTGCTTGTTTCTTGAGCAGAGGCTCTGATTAAGCTGCTGATTCCTTCAGAACTCAGGCTGAGCTATGTAATACATTTGATAGTTTTTAATGTTCTGCAAGAAGTGTCCTGTGTTTCATTCACATGGCTCTGTCGCCTCGTTTTTGTGCTGAGAAAAATTTAGTGTGTAACTTATGAGTGTATGTTACACAAAAACTCCAAAGAGGATCTCAAAGGCTTTTCTTTCATAACCCTCACTAAAGAAGATTAGATTTTTTTTAATGTTCCATGCGTTTGGCTTGTGGTTCTCTTTGTGGAAAAGAGGGGACACTTTGGAGAGAAAGGTGATCATCATTCTGTTGTTCAAGTGGTACAGCCAGCAGTGCTGCTCACAAATAATCACAGTTCCCAAGCTAACCACAAGGAGATCACCCTGCAGAGGCATTTACCTGTCTGCTTTGTGCTCAGTAGCAACTACACCAAGAGCATTCATCTATGGAAGAAGACTTCCATACTCTACTTACATGTGACCTTTTTGCAGATCCTTTATTTTTCTTCCCTTCTCAACTCCTGCCCATGGAGACACTCTTCCCTTCCCCCTCCCACTGCCTTGGAGCTGTTTTGTTTCTCCTGATGAATGTCAAGTGTTTTGGGCCTGCAGCCCTAATGGGTGGGGGCTAAGACTTGCATCTACCCCTGAGACACAGTGGAGCCAGCAAAGATGGGTTATTTTAAATTGTGTGGTGACAGGCTTTTTTTCCCCCCTCCCTTTTTGTTCCCAGAGGATAGCTGGGGAAGTTTGCTGTGCCAAGTGGTTGGAATGTGTTTTTTCTCCTCTTCCTCCCTCTTCAAAACAAAAAGAGAAAACTATTCTGTGAATTCTGTTAATTGGGGAACATAAATCCAAACTGTAGTGCAGCATTGCTGGGGCTAGGCACCTATTGAAGTTTAATGAGCAGTTTTCTTTTGCCCTCCCCTCTTATGCTCTCCCTACATCAAACTCTTTCTTGTGGTGCCATCCTGTTTCTATGCAAGTATGGGAATGCCTGGAGAGTGTGTGCATTTGTCCAAAGTTCTCAAGGGTCTGAATGCAATATGTGACTCCTTTAAAATAATGCAGCCAGAGTGAGGCATGGACATTAATCCAGGCTGAAGTTAGTTGGGTAGCCAGTGTAGGAAAAAGAAAGAGCGATTCCTCTGGGTTCCTGCCCCTAAGTGGTTTCAAGCCCATTGAGGGAAGTCCACTCTGCAACAAATTTAATGGTTTACGTGCCCTGACCATGTTTTGGACTGATGACAGGCTTCCATGATGAATGTTATATGACTTTCTACTTCTTGTATCAGGCCTGATATTTTCTCAGAACTTGATAATGAAGTATTTCCTTGTCACTACTGACTGGCTGAAGAGATATCTCATTAAATCCAAAATAGAAAATAAGAATCTTTCTCCTTGTTCTAGCTGTGGTAATGGGAACAAATTGGTTCCCATCAGTTTGTACTGGATGTAATGGAGTCCCTTACACAAAAAGCCAACCTGAGAGGGCCTTAATCAGAGCATGAATGGGAATATAATTAAACTGAATGTAATAACATATACTTTAGCAAAGATAGACAAGTTCATCTGAAATGGCTCTGGAATGAATGCCAAAAGCAAAAGCTCCCCTTTGGCATTGATGTTTTAAGAAGAAAAGCAATTCACATAGTGGTGGAAAGGTAGATTGGATGTGTAACAGGAAGAGAGCTTAATTAGAGGGCCCTATGAGTCCCAAAATTTATTAAAGCTAATGCTGACTGGCTCTGAGATCTGCTGCAGTAAAATAATAAAACTTACCTTCAAGTAAAAACGCTTCTTATGGTGGTGCTAGACAACCGTTCATCTTGAATTCTGGATAGTATAGCATTACCACACAAGGTATTTTAACCTGCTGGTAATATTTTACTGCTTTTGCCTGCTAGCTCATTTATGTTTATGTAACATTAAGCATTAAAACGCTTATTTTTATCAACTTCACCAAGCAATTTTATCAACTGCTGCTGATGCAGCACTGAAAGTCTGGGAAGAGCTGCTTGCTTTTGCTTTGAGAGATGGGATGTAAGGTTAGAGGGGGTGGATGGTGATTGCATGAGCAATGCAGGTCAGGTTACTGTTGGATTCCTCTTGCAAGATAAGTGAGAGCCCTCTGAAAGGTAATTATTGGAAAGCATAAATTCCTGAGATAACCTGTCCAAGAAGAAATACTGACAGGAGCAGAGGCCATGTGTTAAAGGCTAGCCATTACTCCAGGGCAATGGGCTAACCTCTCTCTCTCTCTTTTTCTGCAACCTCTCCTTGCTCTGATAGTTGACTTCTGCAGTTCTTTTCCTTCAGTTACTTGTCAATCTTTTTCTTGTCCTGTTTATAGACCACTGCGATGCTTGTCTCCATTCTATACTAGTTGGGGTGCAGGCAAGTGGAGACTCTGTATGGAGTTTATTTCCATGTCCAAACTCTTGTTTAGTCATTGTCTTTGCTTGTCATTGTTATTATCACTGCAGCATTCAGGTAGCTTTTACAGGATTATCTGAAAAAAAGAGAAAGGTTACTTCTGTATTTCTTTAACGGATTTTTGTACAGAAGAGCTTCAACTAGCTTTCAGTGTGACATGGTGTCAGCTTTGTCTCTGAACCAAGAAAATTGCTGGATGGCAGTTGGGGAAGGAAGTCTTGCGGAGTGAGAAAACAAATTTCAGAGGAAAAGATGGAGCAAAACTGGGAAATAAGAAAAGTGTCTTTTCTCTCTCTCTCTAGCTTTGTTATGCAAACTCTCTGTGTCTCATCTGTAATGTAGAGATAATGATATCTACCCAGCTCCTATTTCCACTGGTTGATTGATTAATGACTGTCTCATGATCCCTAGATGACACTTTTGTGACCTGCAGCTTTAACTACTGCAGTGTATTACATATAGAAAGAAAATGGAACCAATGTGTTAGCTCTGTCTAGTTCCAGCTGGGAAAACATGATAAACTGACCTGAACAGCCTTGCCCACGTGTATCTGCTTCTAAGACCTCATTCTAAAAGTGCACTGAAGCATGTGCTCTCTGTTCAGCTGCCATCTCTGTTCAGCAAGACATTCAAGTATCTGCCTGACTTTGAATTGAAGGGGACTTGCAGGCTCAATAACGTGCTGTGCTCAACTGGGACCTGATGCTTGGTCACACACAGGGTTTCATCACAACTGTTTGAAGACCTCAGTCAACACACAGGGCCAGAAGTGAATCTGAAGTCTACCCTAGCATGATGGGGATATGCATTAAACAGCTGGAGTTTTTCAGACTTGCCAAAAGAGTAAGTTATTTGAGCAGAAGAAAGGATTGTTATTTTGCAGTGATAATTGCAGCAAAACAGTATTGCAGGCTTTGCTAATTGTTAATTGGATTAAAAGCTTTTCTATTTAATTTAACTGTTCTACAGTAATAACCACCTCAATCTGATACTTGAATTAAGGTGGTGTTGAAAACAGGAAGCAAGGCAAAAGAAAAAGAGGTGCAAGGAAATTCCATTTGTATGGGAGAAACCATTAGATATTTGAGTTTCTGAAAGCTGGTTGGGGCAAGTACATTTTCTTGACTTTATTAAAGAGTTCCTCTTGGGTGCTGCAAAAGTATCTACAGAAACCAGGGCACAGGTGTTTGAAACATCACTCCTCAGAGTTATATGTTAGTATTTGCAATGATGGTTTGCTCTGCTCCCATGGGATGTGCTCCAGGTGCAGAGGATCCTGTGCCTAGACCTTTGAGTTAGTTCCAGTGTGCTCTTAATACAGGGCATTCTTTGTGCTGGGGGAGCTGTGAGATGATGTGTTGGATGCATCTGTTTCGCCTCTTACAATTTTTATTGTTACTTTTTGAGGAGTAATAATGATAGTTCAGCAGAGGAATGGCTGTAATCTGCCCTACTTCCATTTGTGGGTAGAGCTGGGGGAAGGAGGTGAGAAAAGGAAATCTAATTCACAGATATCTTGGGAATTCCCCTATGTAGCATGAGTCAAGTGTATTCCTGCTGTATGTCTGCCAAGGCCAGTAGATTTATAGAAGTAACAGAATGATTGGTTTTGTGTATTTAAGAGAAATAGTAACTCAAAGAAACATAACTTTAGTTATCTAGACATGAGATGACTTTATAGAGAACAGAAAATATGATTTCCTGTTTTGATAATTATTGACCGGGTACAGTAGATTTTAGTGTTTTCTTACATGTGTATTCAGATTGTTGCACATAGATCATGACCAAGGATCTGAAAGTGTTACCCATTCAAGATTTGTAACTTCAGAGTATTGGCTCTAGCTGACTTTTTTTTTCCCCAAGACTGACCTCAGAGGTGAAGTAAACTCTACTAATTATATCATTTTATGTTAGATTTATATAAATCTCTGCTTTGCTACTTGTGTGATCATTTTCACCTGTGCAAAAAGGATTGTTTCCTAGAGTGGCATTTCCTTTGCAGCAGGAGATACAAGGTTCCTACAAAAGAGACAAGTCAGCAGAAAAATGTGAGCTTACTAACTCTTTCTAGTCAAAGAACAGGAAGTACCTGAAATATTAATGTAATAACAGTTCACTATAGTGGGAAAGCTTGCATGCCATTTAGGAACATTTGTACTACTCTTCTACTTGCATGTTTATTTTAAACTCTTTTAAATTCTGCCACCTGGATTGAATGGTATTGTATATTTGTCTACTAAATAACTGCACAAGGTGCAGGGGAAATCCCAGACTGGGAACTTCCAAGAGGGCTAACAGATGTCATTCAGCCCAGGACCATGCTGTAGAGCTTGGACAGCTGGGACTCTGACATGACTTAAAGCATGGGGCAAAACCCCCATGGTCTTTCCTGGCATCTCACTGCCTGTTGAGCTCTGGTGGAGATCTGCAGCTTCATGAAAGATGTGATACTTAGAGACTCATGAAAAGGAGTGCTCTGGTCAGCTTAGCTGATGTCATTTGGGCCAACGATGGAACTGAAGTGGTAGGGAACAACTTCCATTTGCATTTTTTGTGTCTCCCAAGAGGGCTGTGCTGGCTGAGTGACCTAGCTGTCACCACTGATGGTGTGGACGGGCTTTTTCCCAATGCAAACAAAGAAGCATGCCACTTGAAGACTCACCCAAGCTGGTTGTACTGCTGGAGGTACCTCTGGTGGCAAGAAAGGGTTTGGTGAGCTTGCCCTCAGCTCTTCAGGCAATGTCAGATGGGTTTGCTCAAACAGATCGAACGGCCTTGCTTGAACTGAGGCAGGGAGCGCTCACACAAATATTGCCACTGGCAGGAGGTGTGGGAGCAGTAGGCTCTAGGAGACAAGCAGTGAAAAGCAGCAGGGTAGGAGAGAATGGGTGATATTTTTAGCTGGCACAGCTAGAGCTAGGAGAGGATTTCTGTTCATGATCTGAGCATCTTTTTAGTACAGACAGTGCCTGAAGTAATGCACACGATTTATTACTGAGGTAAGTGTAGGGTGTTACCCATGTTCTGCAGGGGAACTGTTAAAGCTACAAAGGAAGTCACGGCAGAGTAATTTGTAGAAGTCTGGTTTGCTGTCTTCCTGATGCCAGCTTGGGTGATAGATTATGGTTTTTACCAGGAATGCAAAAGATAGGATCACCATGGGAAATCAGAACCATGGGAGCTGAGTGGATAGACTTTGTCTTTGACTACATCTGGCCCATATGACTATTGTTGCACTAAGCCAAACAGAATTCTGGTGACCCCAAGCTCCAGCAGCTTGAGCCTTTTCTAAAAAATATATATAAAGAAATCCCTTAGATGTTGTCATGTCCAATCTAATACTGTTGCTGAAGTTTTCGTGAGCTCATTCCTTTAGTAATTGGAGAGAATTTTTGACCTTTTAGGGGAGGTTAGGACCAAGCTGAATTCTGAGTGCTGTCTTCAGACACAAAAGAGGTCTAGGTTATTACCTTTCACACCTGTTGTTCATTTAATTGGATGATGCTGCATCTCTTTAAAACAGAAACTCTGGCCTGAGAAAGAATAGATGCTCTGAGATATCCCCAAGGACTCTGCCTCTGAGATTAACCTAATTGGTCACTGTGCTGAGTCTAATAGAGATTGTATGCAATGTCTGTGTCTGGAAACAACTTAGGTAGCCTGATGTATGACATGGAAACTGCTGCTGATGCCTCTTCATGGAAATGAAAGTGAAGTAAGAGAATATGTGGACAAATTACCATATGCACTGTAGTATAGTTGTTCACAGTCCAGTGTATTTGAATGGGGCTAATAACTTAATTTTCTGAAATACCTATTTCCTAAGTACACATCAGCTTGTACCATACACAGATACCTCATGTATTCAGCCAACAACGCTGCACGTTAACAGCTGAGTGAGATGGGAAGAAGGATCCCACTTTTTTGGCCTTAAAAACTGGGAATGTGGCTGCAGGCCCTGAGCAGGGTCATGCACAGCTGCAGGAAGTGGAGCACCTCTAGTTCCAATCCTTATTCCTGCACAAAGATGGCTGCAGCTCTTTACCCTGAAAGCCAGTTTTTTGTCAGCAAGATACCATCATGTACCACACTCTTCTTGGCAGTTTTAACTTGTGCTGCTGTTTCCTTTCTTTAAATGGAAATGCCAGCAGAGCTCTCATACTTCTACAATACCTGTGATGGGGCTAATCAGATCAATTTTCCTCAAATTGTAAGTGAAGCCTACCTTTTGTCATTTTTCTTCAAAGACAGACTTTTTGCATGAGATGATACCTGTAGTTTCACAGTGGATTAAATTACAGCCTAAGCCTGTTTCCAGAGTAGTGAATGTAGCTCACTCTACGAGGCCGCGCTCTCTGTTACGAATCAGCATCACACCGTGATTCAAGCAGTGAGTACCCTGTTGATTCTGGCCACAAGTAGCCAGCAGGGGTTTCCAACCCATCAGGGGAAGTCTTCTGGTAAATACCTGCAAAAGGGGATTTCTTTGCCCTTCTACACAGAATGCTAATGCTGAGTGCTTGGAGGAGGGTGCTAAAAAAACCCTCACATTGCTTTTACACTGATTTGGGATTCAACCTAGTCTTGTAGCTCAGGGCATCTTCTCGACTGCTGTAATGTCTGGGCTGTGCCAGTGCTGACTCAGGAGCCTGTCACCAGGTCTCTGATGGCTCCTAATCTCTTGAACCACATACAGTTTCTGCACCTGCCACAGAGCAGTGATCAAGCGCTAGAAACTTGTCTGTTTTGACCTGTCTGCATGAGTTCTTCCTATGAAAGGCATTAACTCTCCTGGAAAGTCTTTTGTTTACACTTGGATCATTGCTGCTCCAGCAACACTGTCTGCTTTGTATACTGTTTTGTGGTCTGATTTGTGCAGTCTACCTATTACCAAAGAGTCCTGCTCGTCATTGTTTCTCTGACATTGTTTCCCAGGCTGGGGAAAGCTATACAGTCGCCCTGTTGTCCATCAGGTGAAATTACTCAGTATGCATAGAAATGAAATAGCTGTCTCAATGACTCTGGCTCTTGGAAAGTGTAGATATGTGTTTAGAAAGCTGCCAAGTTTATGTTAAAAATCTGAGAGCCCAGAAAGTTTGAGTCATTCTGTAGCACATCTGGAAATCCTGTTTTGCCTTTGCTCACGTTCACACCCCTTACATCATTAGAAAATGTTGTGCAGGGATAGATGCAATGGACCACTATGAGAAAACTGAATCTGCACATTCCTGCACTTACTGGCTTGCCATTAGAGTTTGTGGTAGGATTTAGAGCAGTCTGTTATGCTTTACCTAACACCAGGAGAGCTGTTCTCTATTCCTCTTGAATCTCCATGTCCTACCTTTATGCAGTTGCAAAGGGTGCATGCTTGTAGCAATTAGGCACTGCCTATAAACTAGAAATTCCAGAGAATGCAGCCAAAGGAGGGGCCTAGCCAGTCCTTTGTTGCTCAGTGCTCAATAGTAGTCTGACACTCTTGAATATGTCATATTTTCTTTTGTTGGATCTTTTGATGAATGTTATGTTAGCATCTTGCAACGTAATGTGAGGATGAGCAAAGGAGAATCTCTTCTGGGAAGACGCTCTGGAGCTGAGGGTCTGCTGTCTGAAGATGTTACAGGAGCCTGGTGATACTGGACTCTGTTCAGCACAGGTTTCCAGCTGCATCTAGGTATAGAAAGGAGAAGCAGACTTTCAAGCAGCTTGAACTCAGTCCACTGTGACCTTCATGAAAATCAGTGGTGTTTCAGAGTCTGTGAGGAAAAGGCATGAGGACAGGCAGGGGACTACGGACTGCTTTGGCTTGCTTTGTGATAGGATAAGTACCAGACTTTTGCAACTAGCTCTCTCTTTGTTGCTTATCTAGCCTGAGCTAGAGAGTCAGAGTAGGCCTGTCCAGGTGGGAGAAACACACATAAGCAAGGCTGTGCTGCAGCTTGAGAAGAGAATTGCGCTGACTGGAGCGAGAGAGGAAGGCCTTGGTGATTGTGTCTGTAACATCGCCCACATTTATAGTGTTAGTGCATAGTTTGCAATGCTTCCCACTTCCAGTCAGCCTCATTCCGATCTCTTCTGGCTTCAGCCTCTGCCAGCTATGCTACCCTTGCTTTCAGCACTGTGAGGTTTGGGAGAATGCTGTTAGCATGAGGAGGAAAAGGACACATAAAGCTGCATGTCATCAATGTAATGGCTGGCATTGCTGCCCAGATACTTAATCATATTCCCTGAAGGTTTTGCATAGATATTAAACAGAAGTGGCTGAAGAATTGAGCCCTGTGGCATTCTTTGTGTCACAGGTCATAGAGAGAAAGCTGCCTGTCAGGGGCCTCGTGGGACCTGCTGGAAAGGAACAGTATAGCCAGCTCAGTGCAGTTCTCTGGACACTTGCCAAGACATAGTTTGTCTAAGATGGACTCCAGTGTTGTAGGCAACTGATAACTCAGGTAGTGCCTGCATGATTTCTTAGTCTCTGTTCAACTTTGTGAGAAGGCCTAAGACCTCACTGGTGCTTTATTTCCAGATTCGTTCATGAGTGTCTTCAAAAGGAGAGTAAAAAGGATCTTCTGAAATTGCATTGCATCACTTCTCTCATACCACTTCTTAGATCTCACTCAGTTTGAAACTGGATGGCAGTGCTGCTGAAAAACAAGTTCTGAATTAAATGTTCTTTTTTGGTTGTCCTTGCTGTTTCCCACAGTGCCAGATGATCTAAGATGTAAGACTAGAGGCTAAATGTATAGTAAACGAAAAGATCTCCATGGTCTTAAGGAAAGCAAGGCCCACATTTTTGATTGTGGCTGAGGACCATTGCAAACTGTAGAAGGAAAAGTCTGTTTCATGACTAGTCACTTCTTCCTGTGCTACCAGGTTTTTACTTGCTTAGTCATGTAGTGAGCATGGGTTTAGAGGGAAATGACTAGAGAGAGGCCTGCCCTCAAGAATTGAGAAATCTCTCAGATTGGAGACAATCTGGATTCATACTCAGAGATATCTGGTGGAAATTTAAGAACTGCACTTAAGGAAGACTGGTTGTTATACAAGTTATCCTGGAGTGATGTGGACCTGTAATCATTGTTGAGCACAGCTGATTATAGGTCTTCAGCGAGTGCTCACTTTCCCTGGGTACTAACCTGAATTGTGTTAGGCACTGCAGGAGGGGCATGCTGGATTCTGCCTATTTTGTAGCTGTTGTAAAAGGTGAAAGTGCGCTCAGAAATATGTGACTTTGGAGTAGTGGTGGAGAGCTGCTCTGCTGCTTTCAGGGCCCATCAGGATCCCTTGTCGGCACAGAAACATCTTGAACATCTGGAGTGAAGTCAGACTCTTGGTCCTTGTTTCTAATTTATGGGTTTATAAGACAGGCAAGTCCTTGGGTTTCTTTATTTTTTTTCTTCCTTTTTTTTTCTCTCACTGAAGGCATGCCTAGACAGCAGAGTACTATACAGAGAAGTAGTAAGTTGGAGTCTGCTCAGAAACCTTATGATCTAGTTAGAGCTAGCGGACAAAGATGGAGGGAAGGGAAGAATTGTTCTTCCCTGACTTCGTTATTAGCCGACCTGCTTCCATGATGGAAAACCTCAGTTTCTTAACACTTAAAAAAATGACGACCTCAAGGAAGTCACAGTGTCTGATTTTCCATGCTGGTGCTTGCTGTCATGGCAGTGGCTACCTGCAAGGCTGCAGAGAATTGTGCCAGGCTCACACCTCTCTCCCAGCACCCACAGGGCTGCTGTTGCTTTCGGAGTGCTCACCTCCCTGTTCACACTGAGCTTCCCCTGCTCTCAGCCTGCTGTTTAGTTTCAGTCCCACTTCTTTTCACCAATAAAGAGCCCCTAAGCTCTACTAAACATTTACCCCTCCTATGTAGCTCTGCAGGAGTATGCAATAGCGTAGGTTGTTCTTTTCCAAGTCGGGGAGCTTTTATCAGTCAGCCAGAACCAGGTTATTGTAGTGTGCATGGGTTGGTATGCAAGTGCAAAGCCTGTGTGTATGCCAGCAGTGTCCCTGGCACACCTGTCCCAAACATCTGGGGTTTCACTTGGGGCTCTGTACTGAAGGGCTGTGTGGTTTTCACAGTGTGCTGACAACTGTATTCTGTATTTCCAGTTGTGCTGCCTTCAGTATGATTTGCCTTCCTTGTCCAGCAGTTGTTCATGTCCGCTCCTTGCTTTCTTTTTCCCAGCATCATTAAAATCTGCACATATGCTGATGATTTTGTGTCATTAATATCAATCTAGACAAGTCTGTGTGACCTTTAATTCCCCTGTCCAAAGGGAAGAATTGACCCTTGCAGTCAGTCACAGCACAGCACTGACTCATACATACTTTTCATAAAAATAATGAGGAAATTCCCCATAGTTTTTACAGATACTTTTTCAGGAGTTGAAGTGGAAGTCTTCCATAGCAACACAGTTTGGGAAAACTATGAAGCATGTAACAGATAATTAATCTTTTTTTCTGACATATGATACACTTAATAATATTCATTTTTTTCCCCCTTCTTGTATCTCACTTGCTCAAACTCAACGGATATGTTTGAATTTCATTTGAGCTCATGTGCTTTCCAGTTTTATTCTGACTCTTGTCTGTTCTCCATCTCCATTGTAAACCTCCTGGGAGGGGGCTGGGATTTGTCCCACCTCCCTGACTCCACAATGGTGAACACAATAGGACCGTACTTCCCTTTTTTTTTTGCCCTGATTTTCATATATTTTCTGTTTTTCCTCCATAAGATAAAACATGCTCTGTTTAGATATGTAGCACAAAAAAAGAAAAGAATATCTCTAAGTTTGAAGTTCTAAAAAAACCCCAACAAACCTAACTGAAGTTTGGAATGAGTCAGAATCCCTCCAATAAAGACTAATGGTAAAACAAAGCGACTGGGCACCCAAAGTAGTTTCAGGGAAGCTGTTTACCACTGACATACGAGTGTCATAAGGAAATACCATTTCTTTACTTTCCTATGTTGGATTATTTGTCACTTTAAAAAAAAAGTTCCATTTATAATAAAGGCCAGGCAATTCCTCAAGGTCTCAGTATCTGAATATCTTTCCAGTGAATACTTAGAGAACTGCATTTTTTTGATCATGGTTGCTGTAGTGGAGCCAAGGCAAGTGTTCTTAAAATATGGAGATGACTGAATACTTCTAAATTGTTATTTTTCTTTAAGACAAAAAATGCATATTTAAAATCTTTGAGATAAATGTAATGAAACAGCTAGATGGCAAGATTTTGTCAAGAGAGAATTTGACCCATTAGCTTGGTTGCTTCTCTGCAATTAGAATCTCAAACCCTCTTTTCTCCCTCTTAGAAAAATCTGAAATTTACTCTATTTGATAGTGAGATTTAAAGCCAAATATTTTACATTTGATGACTTACAGTTATTTTCAGTCTTAGAGCAAGGTAGAAACTGAAACAATCTCCAGTCAGATCCTATATCTGAGTTGCTGAGATGTATTGTTTTTGTTAATACAGATGCTTTGTGGTATGCATATTCTAATGACTGGAGTGATTTTTGGCATAAGGAAGACTTATGCAGTGGTGGCAGCTATACTCCTTAGAGTTAGAGAATATCCCTGGTTTAATATAGAAGGAATCTGACACAGCTCTGAGGAAGTGCAAGTGTTTGTGGAAAGAGCTGTTAATCTTTGATCAACTGGGGTCTCCTTGTTACTGACTTTGATTACACAAGTGTACAACTTTAATTACAGCTTTTAATAAGATTTCATTTCTTCCTAGTCACATTCTTTGTATAGTAGAGCAGCTTATCTTTTCCTTTCTCCCCTGCTCCCCTTCCCTTCCCCCCTTGCCTTTTTATGGAAAAGGGCATTTGAGGTCATTGCAGGGGATTCAGTGTCTGGAGGGATCCTGCTGTACATGCTCAGCCCATGACTTTACCCTCCACTTGCTTGCACAGTCCAGAGAGCTCTCTCCTTCAGCTGCCCTCCAAATATCCCTGCACTGGCAGCTGCCCAGGAGCTGGTGGTCAGCAGGAGAGGACAGGTCTGAGAGGCACCATGTTCACACAGACGTTCACTGATGCACAAAACCTCTGAAAAACCCTTAGGAAGTCTCTGTAGCCAAAGAACATTCTGATCTTCCCATCACTGGATAACCTGAGACTTGGGTAAATTAAGTTCTGATCATCAGAGTTGAGAAAGGGGAACTTGAGGTGCTTCCCTTGGTATTTGCTGTATTTGTGCTTTTCCCCAAGCCTCTGCTTTTGGTCCCTTTCAGCAATAGGATATTGGAACAGTATAGTCAAGATGAAAAGAGTTTGACACCCATGTAAAGCATAAGATACAACTGAGGAGTCACTTAAATTATGTGAGTCACAAAAAAGGATAGAGATGGTAAAACAGAGTAATTTGCACTGATTTGACATTCAGAGGTGTGCAAAATCTGAAAATGCCAGTTGTGCCTACAGAAGAGGATAGCGGGGAAAACAACAAATACAACAGCAAAGGGAGCTCCTTTTATCTCTGTGCATGCATCCCTTTGGCTCACTTGCTCTATGTGCTGTACTCTTTTTGCACACTAATGAATATCAGAGTCAGAGCAAGTTATGCCATCTATCACTCTGCTCCTGTTTTCTAATGAACTTACCCCCTAACAGGTAGCCTTCCTAGCTATTCGTGTCACGAGTGAATTTCACCTTGACAATAGATCAAGAATGAGGTTCAGCAGTGTGGCCCACCTACTTTGCAATGCTCCAGCATGACAGCTGCGTTGTGTCCTCAGGGTAGCTGTACTTTGATGCTTTTCCCTGTTTAGACAAATTTGGAGGGAGGATTTTGGTAATCTCCAGCAGGCAGAGTTTTTAAACCTATCTCAAGGGATGATGAAGATTCTACAGAATTTTTGAACAAACAGATATTTATGAAGGAAGTGGCATTGTCTTTAGAACTGTTATTCCCACTGGGCTCCAGAGAAAAGCAGCATTTGCCATGCTGGATCTGACTGGTCGCTGCTGTAGCCTGCTGCTCCTAGCACCTCAGGCTTCACTGTGGAAAACTCTGGAAGGCTTATGATGAAATACCTAGTCTGACCATTGCAGATATGGCTCTAGTTATTAAGGGGTGTGTTTTCATGCCTCAGAAGAACACAATAAGAGAACTCTGGTCTTTGCTCTTATGGGCTATTTGACACAAGAAATGCTGGAGCGAAGTTCTTCTAAACTTGGCTTGTTTTCTGGTTGCCTAAAACATACTGCAGTAGTTGCTGTAACATGGGATTGAAATGATCGGTTTGCTGATTTGGCTGGACAAACTACAGGGGAAGAGAAACAATCAAATGAGTTCACTGTGGTGTAGATGGGCCTGACCCAGGGTCATAGGCCAGTGTGATTGCATCATTTGCTCATTCAGTAGCCATGCTGCTACTGAAAAGATCTGTGTCTGGTTCCTGACAGCCTGATCTTTTGATGAATTTGACATCACTTTCTGCATGATCTGCTTCATCAGTGTCTCGTGTCATCAACATTTGCATCTGTCCAGGCAAAGTTTTTCTGTTTCTCCATTTTCAAACCAATCTCACGTCCCCTTTTCCTACTCTTGTTGGAGGGGGCAGCACAATCATTCTCACTGTCTGCCCTGTCTCTTTTGGCAGACTCGGGGACCAGTTCTACAAAGAAGCAATTGAGCACTGTCGCAGCTACAACTCTCGGCTGTGTGCCGAGCGAAGCGTCCGCCTTCCCTTCCTGGATTCACAAACTGGGGTAGCTCAGAACAACTGCTACATCTGGATGGAGAAGAGGCACAGGGGACCAGGTTGGTAGTGCTGTGTCTGTGTATGCATGTGCATGTACGGAAGGCTGGCCACTGAGCCCTCATGGGGTTTAATTAATAGGAGCTCAAACCCGCTACAGGCCACACAGAAGAGAAACTGCCTAAACCTCTGTGCCTGCAGGGGATTTCCTTTGGTAACTGCAGAGAGCTCATGCTAATTACCCTCTATGCAAAGAAGTGCCTGACATGGTAGTTTCTAAGGCTGCATCATTGTAGTTCTTTTCATGCTATCAATCCCAGTCTGTAGCAGAAGACTCAATGCTCTGCTCTAAGCAGGACTGGAATTACCTCCAAGGTGGAGGTGGGAGTTTCTCAGATGAATGCTGAAAATAAGGACCTATATTAGGAAGGATATAAAACTGAAGTAAAACGTATGAGAGTCCAGTTAATGGAATAAATGCTGTTCTAATGGTCAGAAATATGCAAATAAATTCTGGTTCTGCTTTGGATAGGTTAATTTGGATATCAGTTCTGGAGCTGCAGTTCTCCTGAGTACAGAAAGAAGTTGGTATATTTCCTTAAGGAGCTTTGGCTAATGCCTGTTCCACAGCTCAGTGAAGCTCAAGGGAAAAGAGCACTATTATTTTTGTAGACTTTGGTCAGTTGTTCCTTTGTTAGACTAAATCCATCGGAAATCCTTTTTTGACAGGCAAAGGACAGTCACCAGTTCAAAGACTGAAGATGTTGCTCAGACAGAAGTCCTTCTGAACCCCAAAGGGAATTTGACTAGGTTGTAGCTCAGTATCTGACCAATAGTAAGGTCAGGGAACAGATTTTTGACAGCACCAAAATGTATTTCTACCTTTTTTTTCCCCTCTTTAGTGCAGCCCAGATGAGGTACATGGGCACTGGAAGTATGACATGCACATATGCATAAATATGTGCCAGTTCTTTAAACAATCTTGACGCCCTCCAACCTTCACCCCCTCAAATTCTAGATCTGAAATTATGGGAAGGTGAAGCCTGCTTTAATCTCCCCTACTGATGTACAGGAGATGAAGTGGGAAGAACACATAGGATATTCCTTTACCCTCCTGGGGCTAAGAAAGCAACTGCTGCTTCTGAAGAGTGCCTAGCTGAGTCTTAGCTAAAACTTTCCTTCTCCCTTTTCTAGGATATACAAAAGGAAAGTTCCTTGTGCTCTGCCTATTACTAAAATATCAAAAGTAGATTTAGGGTGGTCTTGCAGTACTATCAGAAAACTGCTTATATAATATAATGCAGCCACCTCTGGTGCAGGACACAACAGATGTTTTTACAGTTTTAAAAATACCCAAAGAATATTTCAGCTACCAAAACTGCTGGGGTAATTCAAGACTTCTGAACATGGTTCACAAGATAGGAGTTGTCTAAACTTCTGGACTAACCCTTCTTTTGTAGGGTTGCTTTGTAAGTTCCCTTCCCTTCCCTTCCCTTCCCTTCCCTTCCCTTTCCTTCCCTTCCCTTCCCTTCCCTTCCCTTCCCTTCCCTTCCCTTCCCTTCCCTTCCCTTCCCTTCCCTTC
>VZUI01013368.1:0-53317 GCA_013401135.1 Cettia cetti | reverse complement strand
TTTATTTTACTTATTTTCTTCTTTCTCTTATTAAATTGTACTTCTGACTTGGAGTCTCTCACTGGTTTTGCTTTCAAACCAATACAAAAATACACACAGGTAGTGTTCAGTATACCTCACTATGTGTTTGGAGAAGAAAATGGGAAATTCATCAGTTTGCAGCTAACACAAATTTATTAATAGCTTCCATACTGTGATGTGTTTGAGCAATAAATGGAAGAATGCCTAAAGGGGATGTAAGGAGAAGTCATTAAAGGTTATAATACACAGAAGAGCAGTGTCCACTCTAAACCTGTGTTTGTTCTGTGTCTACCTGCAGCTGTGAGCCATGCTCAGGTAGGAATATCAATATATTGTCCTTAGTTCTGAGCTGTACTTGAATGAAGAGACACCTACATTTGTGCTCTAGTAAAGGTTGGGAAGGAGATGTTTGCTTCTGCTGGTATAAAGCAAGAAGGAGAGCTGAAAAATAAGTCAGAGGTATATCTGTGATGAGGAGGATGACAAAGGACACAAAAGTCACTACAACAAATCACTTGAACAGCTATACAGAACAGCACCCAGCCATAAAGATTAACCCAACAACTCACAGGGAAGAAGCTGGTCGTTACTATTATGTGAAAGCCAGTCAGTGTTACAACCAGAAGCCCTGAGTTTCAGGGCAAGTACTCTATCCTACAGAAAGTTGGAACTGAACCCTATGGACATATCTGACCTTTCATTCTTGAAATCAGGCATTAATGCCATTCTCAATGCACACAAAAAAGTAAAATAGAGCTGACAGCATGAGAAACAACTAGTAATTGAGGACAAAAATTCTGCCCATTTCCGTGTAAAAGGACAGAAGTGTTGTAACAGATTAGCCTTGCTAAATCATGATTTCCTCATTGACCTCAAACACAGGAAAGGAGCTTACCAACTAGGTCAGATCACTAAAGAAGACCATAAAAGAATGGCACAAACAGCTGGAGCACGAGCAAAGAGGTCAAGACACAGAACATGACAATAAGAAACAAAGGAACCCTCTGACCACAGCAGAGATCAGGTCAGGCAAACTTCTGAAGCAAATCTGCCAATAGTCTGCCTTTAAAGTGAGTGCTCCAAAGCACCAAAGAACTTGCAATATCTTAACATGAAGTAGAACAGTATATTTCTTTTTTTTTTTAAGCGGAAAGTCTCAGAATGGTCAAATAAGATAGATACAAAAAGCTTTGAAAATTAAGTTCCTTTCTCCCTACCACATCTTTACATTTTTCCTCTTCAGTCTTGTTTTAATCCAACAGCCACTTTGCCCTTCCTAGATGTATGAATACTCCAGCCTTCTTCTGATCCCTGAGCCTATCACCTGCCTGTCTCCTAAGCTTCTCTCTCCTCATTTGACCTGTTTCAAAACCAAGATGCCACAGTCTATCTTCCAGAAACGTGTCCCTCCTAAGCATGCCCTTAGGAAAGGACCAATATCCTTCTCCAGAAATTTCCATATAATTCCAAGTTCTAGCAACCATAAGAATTATGCAAGCTATTAAACACAAAGGGCAGTAAGCTGTGAACAAATAAATCAGGTTCTACAACAAGAAAGACTACGTTAGCCAATGGTTCAGAGGAAATGGAGAGAAAGCCAGAGAGCTCTTCTTGCATTAGTCTATATGAACAAGATGTATCAGTATCAAGCTGAATTAACAGCAACAACAGTCAGAGCTCAAATGAGAACACAGATTATTAATTACATTTTTCATATTTAATTGGCCTGACAAGTATCAGTGAAAATATATTTAAAAATAGTTGAACTGACATGAGGATGGACAGCAGTTCTGTGATGTCTCATGTCTGTGCTTACAACAGTGGAGGAGCTGAGAAACCACAGACAAGTCAAACTGAACCTCATATTCAAGAACATTTCTGGATGAAGCAATTGGGTGCAGCTATATAACACAGACATAAGTGGCAATCAATATGAATTTGTTAAGAATGAACTGACAAAACAATCCAATTTCTTCCTGTGTTGAGGCTAAAAGGCCTTTTTAGAAGAGGAGGCGTGATTGTCATTCATCTTGACTTCAGTAAGTCACAAGGAAATCTGAAAACAGAAATTAGATAACTGTACCCACAGAGGACCAGTGTTTCACTGTCAAATAGAAAGATGCATTGTATGGTGCTTCAGAGGGTCTGTCCAGGGTCTAGTCTTTTTTCAGCATTTCTCTTAACAATCTAGATTACAGATAGAAGAAAACATTCCTGACAATAACAGGGATTGCAATTATGTTGGAGGACTGGTAAAAGATTCAAACAGGTTCTAACAAGCTGAAGAAACAGTGCTTACTCAAGATAAAAATAAGTTAGTAAAAGTTCTGTTACTAACTAAAAGAAGTGGGAATGACACCTGGGGGCTATTTCTGATCTCTGAATCACAATAATATCACTGCAGAATGATTTTAGATATTTAAGGAAATGCACAAACAGGAGATGTTCAAAAGAAGATCAACAAGAACTATCAGAAGTAGAAAACCTAAGGCACAAATGAGAAAAAAAAAATCTTTTCTCCATACCAATGATGGACCGAACAAGCAATATTGGGCTCAAATACCAACCAGAAAGATCCAGCATAGATTTTTAGGAAAATCACTCAATTGAGACTAATAATGAAACACTGGAATAGATTGTCAAGGGCAGCTATAGGTTTTTCATCACTGATGATCTACAAAATAGAACAGACAATCTGATTCTGCCTGGGGCACAAGGATAACTTGTTCAAGTCTCTTCCAAGGCAGTTTTCCAAAACAATAAATTACTATCTCCTCTCTTAAGGACATCCTATCAAATATCTAAATTTCCTTTGTATAAATGCAATTTGTGTTACAACAGACACTGATGCGACATTTCTTGTCCTAAATGAGTTTATGGATGTGGTAGTTCCAAATACAAGAAAACATTGGTGGCATCTTTAAAAGCAAAAGTAGGGGGGGAAAAACCTACCCTAGAAAACAAACAAATCAGGAGACACATTTTGTTATGACCTTTTAGCAGAATTAAATTTATCTCCTATCCATTTTCCCTTTTCTAATAATAAGTTTTCTAGAAAGGGTTTGGTTCTAACTGCTGAATGTGAATGTCCAACATGATTCAAAGTTTCCAGCCGTAAAATGGGATCATTAACAGTCTTTACCCCAGAATTTTCCCTGATGACGACCTGTTGCTATAGAAGTCAACCTCCAGAGCAAAACTGGAAGGAAGAAGTATTAAATCATTGATCACATCACTAATACAGCCCTAATAAGCTAAGGTTCATAACCTCTGGATGCTGATGGAATCAGATAAACTTGCTCTGACCAATGTTTTAATCAACTGCAATGTTTGCTGAAGGCCATGGTAGTGTAGCTTATAAATACAAAGGTGCTTTATTCACTTTACAAGGGAAAACACAAAATAAGAACTGAACAGACTCAATAGAAAAACTGCTAACTTCAATCCTTGGAATGTATCAAAGCCAAAGGAATTTGGAGGCAATGATGAGATGCTCCAACAAAGCTTTCTTTCTTCATTATAACTGTTGTGAAATAATTTCCAAGTATCAGGGAGCTACAACACCATTCCTTGTTAAGCTTCAAGACTTCTGTTACAGAAAATTTGTAAAATACATCAAATTAAATTTGTGGTATATATATATATATTTATGCTGAAGTTCAGTACACCATTCTGCATTGTGGCACCCATGCTGAGTACGTCACAAGCAAGCAATACCATGGCAGTTCAAAATAATGCAAGATAATAATAGAAAGGAAGATGGAAAATGAATTACAGAGAAGACATTCACCCACCACCAAAAGCATCTGCTGAAGAGCAGAAGAATCCTAAGGTAAAAGAATTGCTATTGCTTATAATTGCTTATGTTGCTTATAATGCATCAGACTAGAACATGCCCTGTTATGCACACTTATTCTCATACTGGTTTTACCTCCCACAAATGGTCTGAGTAGCAAGCCTCCTTCTGAAAACCATATCATTAGACACCAAGTTTTTTGCCTTATGTTTTGCTGATAACAACTGAATTTTCTCGGGTAATTCTCTATTTTGATTTAAAAAAGAGGACAACTGATTTTTTTTTTCCCATAGCCTAAATCATATATAAAATTATTATTACTATAAAATCTCTTGTCAAAGGCAAAACTGTATAATCTTTTGTCAAAGTCACAATTATGAAATCACTTATTCAACTTATTTAAATACAGAAGCAGTTATAATATGCCTTTGGTCACAAAAAGATTTCCATTCACAGTAACTGTTGGCTTCAGTGAATATAATGTATTACTGACAATCCTGAAACATATTCAGATACAGTTTCACTGTAGGGAGGGTCTCAGGAGGATGGAGCTACGTGTGGTATCAACCCATACAACAAGAGGCAATGGGCAAAAACTGATGCACACGAAGTTTCACCTGAATACAATGAAGAAAATCTTTACTCTGGGTGGCTGAACACTGAAACAGATTACCCAGAGTGGTTGTGGAGCTCCTCCCTCACTGGAAAAATTCAAGAACTATCTGGTCGCAATCCTATGCCATATGCTCCAGGATGACCCTGCTCAAACAGGGAGGTTGGACAGATGAGCCACTGTGGTCCCTTCCAACGTCACCCATTCTGTGATTCACTCCACCAAATAACCAAACTTAAAAAAGCAAACCAAACCCCAACCAACCAAACCAAAAACCTCATCCAATAGGCTATGTCTTCATACTGCAAATTCCTTAGATAGTAATCTGGAAATCAGTTTTTGATACAGATGTGTTAGGAATAACATAGATATGTGATTACAGAGTGGTTTATAAACAGTTAAAAAATAACCTGGAAACTATTTCTCCTAGGCATTTTTCAGAGTAAAATTGACAAATAACTGCTACCAAAATGGTAATGAAATAATAATATACATTAGAAAAAGTCCATCTCTTTCCCATAGTTATATAAATCTGGCACAATTGAAAATAGGAAAAAAAAATTACCTAGTGAGCTAATGTGTAAACCTAAAATCACAGCAAAAAAGAGGATCAAGTCTACAAATGGTGCTGTATGATGCCTTTTTGATCAAGAGGTGTAGTCCAAAGTGTTGAGTAATTCCAAAAATGTAACTCTACAGCTTTTACACATGCTTTTTTTATTAAGCATGCGTGTTTATAGAACTCAAGATTTTCTTTTAAATCCCTATCTTCTATCTGAATCTACTTTTTATTAAAATGCTGTTAACTGAAATTGCTAACACTGCATTTAGTTGAAATCTTCTCTAAACTTCCCTCTGAGACCAAGGAATGGTTTTAAGTTCAGCTACTTTACTGGATTCTGATCACAGGACAGAAGTAGCCTCAGCTCCTCACTCATCCTCTGTCTGATGAAAAACACGGCCATGAGGGAAAACTATTATTTATCTACACAGGGGTAACAGGAAAGAAGCTAGCTTCCGAATTTCCCCATATTTACTCCTGGCTGCATTTAGGGTCAGAAGGAAGACGCAAACTAAAGATGTCAAGTGATGTAGCTCTGACACCCAAGCACTCAAGGAGAATTTTATTGGGTTGAATATGCTCTCTCCAGGTCTCACAGCAATATTAAACTGATCTAACAGCAGAAGGAATCTAACTATTCAACTTATTTTGTATTCAGTGTATGCTCTTTTAATTGTTTTCAATTACTGCACTTCTTTTCCTGGAAACAGATCGTGCTTGCCTGTGCTTGGCACCTATTAACACAGTGGCCTCAGCCACTGGAAACAGTGGCTACATTTCTGTGCATCTGTCTGTGGATGCAAGATTTGATTGCATTGAAACCATGCTCGACTTGCCCAAAACTTGCAGTTTCACTCTACCCAATGAAAGAACCTGGCTCATTTTTTTTAAATAATAAAGATTACCTTTTCTTATTTTCTGTCGGAGCTTCTCTCAAAAAGAGGTGGATCTTTTGAGTTTGCTAATCTGATCATTTATGTCTAGCCAGAAATTCTTATTTACACAAGAGAGAGACATTTTCAAGATGTCAGTTATTTACACATTCATCATTCTCCTAGAACAGTCATTCCTAATCTCCATGTTAAAATTTATCTGTGGACTAAGCCAAGTAACTCAGACCAACAAAATATCCAAAGAATATTCGTTGTGTTCAAACTACTGTCTGTAACTTTACTTAACATCACATTAGAGATGTGATTAGATGTGATATGCTTATGTTTATATTATTTATATCATACTTATGTCTAGTTATAATTCCTTTCCTTTTCTTACCTGGATGCATTTGAATGAGCTTTTGAGTGTATTGTGCTGCTCTGGTTAGTAGAACAAATTTGTTTGTTCAGTTTAGAAGATAACCTGATGAAAGTGGGTATTAGAGAGACCTGGGATATAAAAAAGTCTCCCTCTCATTTTCTCTTGGATAAAATTAGTCATAGTACAGTCAGAGTCTGCTTGGGACTTCTAGAAAAATGTTTACTTTCATGTTGCTATGATTCACTTAAGCTTGTTGTTTTAAATGACACAAAATTTTTCTAAGCAAAAGATGCCTATGTGGAAGTCGAGATAGACATCGCACTCAAAGTGCTTCAGTAAAAACTTCAGAAGGCCTCAAGCATCAGCACCATTTTATCTAGAAGTCCTTCATACCTTTTCTCTGTTGCAATTTCAGATGTCTCCACACAGCTCTCAGGGTCTGTTCATCTATGCCAGCAGCTAGTCTGTAGACTCAATGTTTCAGCTCTTCTTCTCACAGTGATGAGGGAAGTGCACCCAGCTCCATCCAGACTGACCTGGGACTCTGCTGTCCCTTGTACAGCATCTTTCCCTTTCTGCTTGTCTTGGGTTGCAATATGTGTGTTCTATTTGCCATCTGTTGAAACTGGCTGGGGAGGTGTTTATCTCTTGTACAACCCATTCCTCATAACTCCAGGGGGAAGGGGACAGGGGGCAGGTGCCTTCTGATAATGCCTTAGAAAGTCGACCTGGAACAGAGACTGGACAGAGCTACAGAATGAAGTAGACCTACTTCATTTTCATGACTGAAACCCTCCTTAATTGCAAAATTATAATAATTTGAAGGGAGCTTACATTCTCCATTCCAAGGGAAGCTCCAGCTTTCCCTGGTAGACACCTGTCTTTCCAAACCAAGACACTGTACCTTGCACAACCTCCTGTCCCTTCCTCCTCACAGCATAGCCAGCAGACTCCAATTGACTCAAACTGACTCCCTACCAGCTAACTCACTCTTTATCACACCCATAGCTGGGAAGGCAAGGCTGTTCCCACTCTTAGATAATAAACACAGCTGTAATATATCAAGGGTAAGATTCCCTTCAGTACTATCTCTAGTTGTCTTCCCACAATCTGTCTCTCCACATGCCTACATGATTTTAACAACAGATAATGGAGTTATAGAATCATAGAAATATTATGGTTGGAAGAAGACCTTTAGGATGGCCGAGTTCAGTCTCACAGGCCTGTAATTCCCCAGATCCTCCTTCTGCCTTCTTGTAGCTGGGCATCACATCTGCTACCTTCCAGGCACCTGGGACCTCTCCAGCTAACCAGGGCTGATGATAAAAGATGGTAAGTGGCTCAGTGAGCACTTCTGCACCTCCCTCAGTACCCTTTGGCGATCCCATCCAGCCCCATAGTCTTTTGAGTATCACACTGATGAAGCAGGTCACTGGCCATTTCCCCCAGCATTATGGGGGCTTCATTCTGCTCCTCAGTATCTTCTGATGAGCACTTCAGATACGTATCTTCCTAGGAAAAGCTGTAGTCTTTAGCAAAATGTACTGCTTGCTAAAGAGATCTGAATATAGTAACAAAGAATTGCAAATGGCAACCAGTGCCTTGCTTTCCTGTTTAAAACTGATGCTTCAATTAAACAACTCATCTTGGCAGCAAGATTGATTTATGGTGATTTAGAACAGAAGCTACATTTTTTTTCATTAATCCCAAGACATTTATACTAATATAACAATAATAATAGTAGTGGTAATAAGAATAATCATGCTGCCTCACCAGTATTCCTGGTTTAACACACCTCAGTTGAGTAAGTACTCACTATACAGAAGCCATACAAAATGTCACCTGTAAAGCAGAAGACCTTTGGCTCTCCTGCACTGTCAGACATGCCAGGTAGCCTTGACATAGATACAGTGCAGCAAGGTTGAAAAATAGATTACAATGACAGAGCAGTACAAATCCACATAGAGAAGCACAGTGATCAGAGTAGTAATAAATGTGCAATTGCTTTCACTGTAACTTTGATGGCCAAGACAGCAGAGGCTGGGAAGGAAAAGGGGATAGGTCTCTATTATCTATCTGAAGACTGTCTTAGCTTCTGTCTTAACTAAACAAGGAAATGTTATTTTGGTTTGCTTTGCCCTGAACAGCACTTAAATATATTATTACACTTTCACTAAAGGAACCAAATGAAGCCTGCTCAGACTACTAGCAGCCAGGGGGATCATTCCCAGCTCCCACAGTTTCTAATCTAAATTCAGTGTCCACTCATTTACTGCTGAGAATTACATATTGGTAAACAAGCAAGCAGTACTCTGAAGCCAGTGTGCTCTCTAGGAGATGGGGGAATCTATGCCTCTCAGGAAAGCAGAATGTGCCAACACGCCGCATGATGTGATCTTAATACCAGTGTTATTCACCATCTCTGGCAAATAAAATAGCTGTACTTTTTAACATTAGCAGGAGCCACTTCCTGACACAAAGGCAAAATCCAACTGCTCAGCTGATTCCAAACAAACAGCAGCTCCCATCCCACATCTCTACCCAGAAGGAGCTGTCACCTCATAGAGGAGTGAGCTGGAATATTGCATAAGATAGTCCTCTTCAACCTGACACACCTCTTCCACACTGGTTCCATTTTTACCATGTAACAGATCACACTAACTTTCAGTGGAGCAAAACTTGCAGGCAACGAACAGAATATGAAGAGCTTATTCCAGTGAGTTTCTGTTTATAATCTTTTATTAAGATGCATGGCTTCTTGCTCATCTGGCCCCAGTTTACAATTAAAACCTCTACAGTCATCCTTGGACTGCCACACCTAGGTGGCTGCAGATTTTTTTCAGATTTTTTTCTGTACTCTTTACACTCCACCTTCAACATGTGATTATTTACATCCCAGCAAGATCTCAAAAAGGTTCTTAACTTACACATTTTAGTTTCATACTTTGTCTTAGATATTAAATATTTCTTTGAGCACAGTGGTCCTGATTTACCTGTGCTGGCAGTTTAAGTGGGGTAGAGCTTTATTTCCAACAGATGGCCAAAGACTTCTATATTCCAAAAAATGGTAACATATTCTGTCTCTCCTCCATTGTTTTTTTTTCTTTTAATTGTTTAGTATATACAAGAGTTGTTTAGTACATAAAACTACAGCTATTCCTCATTGCATTAGAACTTATCTAGCTGCACAATAATACTGTTACCATAGAGTAACTGCTCAGACAATCTCCTATTCCTGATGTCATCGGGGGGAAAAATATTAAAGAATATGAAAAAACAAAAAACAATGGTAACATTATTTATCTAATCAAAAAAAGAAAGCTTTGATGGCCACTCCAAGAAAAAGGGTTCCACTGATACATGCATGTTTTACCACACAGCCTGGATTCCACATCACACCTACAGTTAAAAATGCATCTTCTCTTTAAATATAAAACCACTATCTACAGCAAAGTACTCCCTACTAATTCTCCCAGTCACAACAGCAGACTATTTTGTGCATTTCAAAGAAACAGTAAAACCAATTATAGCCCTGAGAACTGGGATTTATGCAAGGAGAAATCCTAACAAATTAACTCCTTGACATCAGGAATGCATTAAAAAAAGACATATAAAGGCTGTATTTTTAAAATGGAAAAAAAATGCTAAAAAACTTAGGCCAGATTGTTTTTACATATTGGTATGATACAAATTTACCTGTATTTTTTAAACTGATCTAGGTTTGAGGTTTGATTTCGACTCTTTCATTCAATTTTAAAGCTCTAAATTTTATGTTTTACAGAAAACCTGTCATCCTATTTTTCAGCCCTCTGATTTTTCATTCTTGTAGTCAGTTTCTCATAGATTTTCATGTAAACAAAGCAATGTTTCTGTAACTGTCTATATTGTTTACATTCTTCTCTTTAGGAGGGACAATTGATGGACACTTTCTCAGACCAGTGGAATTAAAGAGGTTGAGCCTCAGTCTTCCAATGTCATCTCATTTCTGGAAATCTATATAAACTGAAAGTGAAAATTAAGCCTCCTCTTTTCTCTCTCGGACTCTGCTGTGTGTCTGTGTCTTTCTTGTGACGGTAGTGTGTCAAAAACCTGGGAGAAAAAAATCAAAATTGTTCCTTTCATTTACTAGAAATTTTTAGTTCAGTACAATATTATGTTGTTGGGGGTTGGATAAAAAAATATGAGAATGATACGGAGCAGAACTTACCCGCATGTTCTTTTTCCAAAGTAGAGGCAATATTGATACAATGTCAAAAAAAAACCCTCCCAGAACTTAAGCAGCCCTTTTTTAAGTTAAAAACTTCCCTATGAATTGTCTCATAAGCAAATTCACAACTGGTGTGCAAACCTTTCCTAACCCAGATCACCGGCTGCTGGCTTGGTATATCCCAGTTTGGCCTGGATGATTTGGGTTTCAATTTCTTTTCTAAGCAACAGAGGTTTATTCATGTCATTAGAATTTCAGGCATCCCTCTTCCTCAACTGTCATTGAGCAACTCATGCAAGAAGCTAATATATCCCAAGTTAAATGTATTTCCATCCTAGTGGGATGAAACAGATTGGGAAATGGTATTCCCTACTGTAGACTTGGCTCTGCCTCCCACAGCAACTTTCAGATCTGGAGTAAAGTTAGAAAGGGAACAAATGGATACTGCAAATGCAGGGCAGAGCATAACCAGCAAGAAATGGGGTAAAACAGGGATCTGCAGAGCTCAGCAGTGAGCTGAGTTTTGCCTCCCAACCTTGAGGTGCTGGTTACTGACAGATCCTGCTGTGAGGCAAGGACAGGAGAACCAAGAGCTAATTAAAAAGAGGACCAAGATCCCTAACATGTCAGGATAGGACCAAAAGCCCTTGTTGCTCTGCTCCTTGCCTGAAGGCCAATTGCTATACTTTGGGTAACACTGGTCTGCCTCCTCCTAGGGCTAATGACCTCTCCTCAACTCTCTTCTGTTAACAGAGGAGATGCAGCAAGTCTGGCAAACATCTGCCCCAGGCTCAGTGTTGCTTCAACACTAAACATGCCTAGAGCTGAGCCCTGGCTCAAGGCCATAAGGAAGCACTGGAGTTCAGATTTCAGCATGAAAGGATGACACCAACAGGATTCTATCCCTGATAAGCCACCTACAGCCTCTGCAAACTTCTAAAGTTGGAACTGGCAGAGAGGGCCTAATGTGAGCTAGTGTGAATCCTTCACTCCAGCTAGGGTATAATTATATGGTTCTGCTTGACAATGTGACATAGCAGGGGCAATGAAATATCCATTTCACAGTGAGGCCAGAATGACATGGCTACTATGGATGGTTAGGCTACTTAATTTATGTCTCAGAACTCATTTGAATTCATTAAGCATTGTCTACTATATTCAACCTTGCTATAGAGAGCTGCTTATAAATTTTATAAGAAATAAACACTTTAGGCATGGGCAATTTATTTCTTCCTGCAACTAGACTATCTATTGCACACTATGGACAAATACTTTCAATATCTAATTTATAGAAAGCATGAAAACCAAAGAATTCAAACTGGTAATGGTAGACAGAAGTAAATACATTAGAGGAAGAATAAAAACAAACAAACAAAAAGAAAGCACTTAAGGCATCGAAGAAGGTGCCTCAAACAGTGAAGATTAATTTTTTACAAGAAAGCCACTTATCACTTTCTGTGCTTTCTGTATTTGAAAAATAATTAACCATGGGGTGGGATTTTTAAAGAAGAAAACATGGCAAACATTTCCTGAATTCCTACAAAGTAAGAAGGTAAAGATGTTAAGACTTGACTGGAATGAAATAGAATCCCTCAACTTTGAGTGCATTGTTTCCTGTCCTTTAAAAACAGACTAACCCAGTGTGCACTTCATTAGTATTCTAATTGTCAAGTAGTGCTCAGTGGTTGTCTCAGGCTGTCTGATTAAAAATTAAACAAAATTAATTTTTTTCCATTACCAGATGTATTGAAGGTATGGGAGTTTTTAATTATTTTTTTTTTTTAATTAAACTCCTTTCCCAACACTTAGAATCATATGCTATCATAGTGGAGCAGTAACTCACTATACTTTGCAGAGTAGACCATGAAAACTACTTAATTCTGAATTTCAGGGCAGAGGTGCTATTCTTATAATGCACTGCTGGTGTTCTGTTGAGTTCAGACCTTTGTGTTCTCCAAGAGTGAAAGAAAAACTGATGGCACAGTGACCATAGAGCATGGCAAAGCTCCATGACCTGCAACTAGATGTGGTGCACATAAGACAGCTTGTTTTCATCTCCAAATAGGCACTCTTTGGTAAGGACATTCTTGTGGTTGTGATCTTGGCACATGAACAGACTCAGGCATTTAAATTAAGATCTGGACACTAACAGTCAAAGTTACTTTGACTATACTTTCTTCCAATCATACATTAATCTAACATAAAATTGTGCCAACAGTTTCCCTTATCCCCTTAATCATTAATATCAACAGAAAGCAATGTTTCAATAATGCTAAAAAGGATGATCTAGAAAGTGAATTTCTGGACAAAACCTGAAGACCCTGGTGAAGAATTTCAGGCACATCCACAGATGCCTCTTCAATTTACTCAAATAAATAACTTAAACCATCTTGTCCCTTTGTTTCTTATAATTACAACAGGGATCCTTCTTTCTCTCTTTTAAAGTCAGATACTATGTAAACAAAATTAATTGAGTTATGTGTACAGACACTGTAGTTGTAGAGGATAAAACTAATTCCATGTTCAGAATACCAAGATTAATGGGACCCAGAGTGTTCCCAAGACACAAGAAAAATATACACTTATTATTTTAAGCTACAGCCAACTAGAATAACATGCCAATCAGTTTGATCAAGGACAAGAGAGGCGTCATTTTAGACTTGAGGATTTTGAAACTTAGACTATGGCCCATTGCTTTATTCATGTTAAGCATGCTGCCTATGACATTAACTACAGCATTTATAAAACCATTTTAGAAGACCAGGAAAAGTGTGAACTTCCTAAAATGCTGTAGTGAACACTAAGGTTGCATTAACAAACACCAAAGCCTTCAGAAAAAGTACTGAATGAACCTAGCAAGACAGATTTTACTTTGTAATCAGGCTCTCTTATGCTGGGAACAACATACAAAGGCAAATAAAGATAATGTGATCAAGTCAGTTCTTTTTATATTTTGGAATATTGGTGGTTAAAAATTGGCCAGAAAACAGAGCTTAAGAA
Source organism: Cettia cetti (assembly GCA_013401135.1). Classification (NCBI taxonomy): domain Eukaryota; kingdom Metazoa; phylum Chordata; class Aves; order Passeriformes; family Sylviidae; genus Cettia; species Cettia cetti. The sequence continues at coordinate 39,864 of VZUI01013368.1, read as the reverse complement.
TCACAGAATTCTTCTTAATACAACCCAATTTCTGTCCTCCTTCAGAAATTTTTGAGTGCTGTCAGGTATTGCTATGATATTCAACTTTTCTGCAGTATTTACATGTGGCTTCTTTAGTGTCTTAAGCACATGCAGGTATGCAGCCAGAGACACTAGAGCTGGATACATAATTTTTTTGTAAGATTCAGCTGAATTCTTCTTCCCCTGTGGAAATGCTGGTCTGGTCTCATTTGCAAGATTATGCATAAATATTAAGACAAAGGCTAAGAAATTAAATTAAATCCCAAATTTGTTCCCTTGCAACAGGGCCATATCCATATGAGAAGTAATTGTTATTTGCAGTGGTGGACTGGAAGAGGTTAAGAGGAAAACAAGAGAGAGAATTAAAAGAAACAGGGCAACTAAGTCAAAATGACTGAATCTATACAAGTAGACATCAGATGGGGATGGGTTCTTATGTATTTAATTTAAATCAATTTATTGTCCTTTTAGAGTTGATCTGAACACTGTCAGACCTTTCATATTTTATACTTGATTGTCCAAGCCTGTACTCTTTGAACACAGAAAGTGTTTAATGCCCAAATACTTCAACTATAGCCCTGTTCATAGAGTGTTAAAAGGGATTTTATTATGGAACTAATAACAGTAATTCACACGGGATATTTAGTGGCATTTAATACTTGTAATCTTACAAAAAGTCTTAAGTATGAAAAGCTGTTCTAAGGAAAATGTCTTCATGTTTGGATTTAAACAGCTCTGTGAGTTTTCATGTCCAAATGTAAATATCTAGTATGCCCATAATTTTGCAGGTTTTAAACTAAAAGGATTCTTTCCTGCAATGAAATAGTCCTAGTACATTAAAATAAAATTCAGCAGCTTTAAATATCCCCAGCATCACCTGCTATGCCTTTACATTGTATAATCAACAGCTGAATAATTAAATAAAAAGAGTCCAAGCATGCCAAAACTTGAACTTCACCCACCTGTGACTTCATTTCCCAGCCTGTGACATTGCAAATTCTTTTTTTGGGAGGTGAACTAAAGTGAATAGTGCTGGATTTGTAGTAAAGGGCACCTCTCTAGCATTACCATTTTTCACCAGAAACACCTACAGCTTCCCATTCCACCTATAAAGGAAACTGCCTACACTGCGGAGGAAGAACCAAGAAATATTGGCCTGCCCTGATGTTAAATCATTATGGCTATGACAGGCATTCCTACACATGATGCATGTGCAGCTGCAAATAAGGTCACCGTGTTTTCTCCTTGGCAGTTAACACTGTGTGCTGAACATCTCTGCCTCCATTTTAAATTTACACTACCTTCACTCCCTTAAAAATTAGATGAAAAATTTGCAAAGTAATTAGATTTCTATGTCTAATTAGAGACGACTTAATTCACTACTGATATATTTCACCTTTCTGTCAGCTAGTTTAGCAATGACTCTCACATATTCAGAGTTTTCCATACTGTTGAGCTCCAAACTAATTTACAACCTTTGGATATTGTTATGTGCTTTGACAATAAATAACAGAATCCCCAGATATTGCACTATGTTAGATACAGGCTCCCCTTATAACAACCACATTTTCAGACTAGAATCAGAGCTGCTGGGCTCAACACAGTCCTGGTGCAGGCACGAACCAGCTCCACATTTTGTCTGCAGACAGTCCTGTATTTCTAACAGCACACGGGCTTCATCAATAGCTGTGCACAGGTAACATCCTAACCTAAACACTGGAATTACTGTGAGAGCACAGAACAGTGGCAGTGTATACACACACATTTCTGTCACCAGTTAGAGCACTGATAAAAATCAATGGCAATGAGCTTATTTAGACCAAACAGGGGGCTTGTCTTGAAGAACTTACCTTTTTGTCAATTACACAAATTCATTTTAGCAAAGCAGTGCTGCTGTACTTTCTAAAAGAATCTCATTAGTACTGGCTTAGCATTAGCTTGGCTACATTTGGAAAATCAGGATTCAATTCATTTGCTTATTGCAGTAGTATACTCTGGCAAAGACAGGCTTCACTAAGAACTACTGTGGAAGACAGCTTAGTGAGAATGTGCTGATAAAAAATATTATTTAAATAATCTCACTACAAGACAGCATCTCTCATCATGGATGCTGGCCAAGTGCTTCCAGTATTTTGTGAGTTAGTGCAGCCAGAGGCAAAAACAAACCCAACAGTCACCAGGAGGATTTGTGGGGCTTCCCCTGGTAGCTACCCATCCAAGTACGATGCATGCTTTCTGAGATCTGATACCAAATGTGGCAGGGCTGCTGCTAAGAGGGTCACCATGGGATTATTTTAATGTTCACTGAAATAGAAGCAATTTATTACATACTGCAGTAGCATCGCTTTCGTTCGAATTATAAGAGGTTGCAAGCAGCCTTTTAAATCTGCTCTGCCTTTCCCTCTGGTCCTAGCTTACCTTCCAGCTTCTTGGAAGGATGATGCTTTGCAAAGCAGGCTTTGGAGGTTATACTAAGAACAGAGCATTCAATAAGTACTCTACCGACCTCCCAGAGCATGCAGGGCTAGAAACATACATCTGCATGCCTAAATTCAGTTTCCCCAATGGCCTAAGAAAGGGATGCATCTGTGGAACAAGTTTCGCACTCACTTGAATATTATCATAAAACATTTACATGATTTAATTAGATTATGTAAATGTTTTACTCCAATTTGAAGCTTTGAAAATCATAATGTCATGCTCTAAATTATGCAAATATTGAAAATGCTTTTCACAGCAGCAGAAGCAAAGACACAAGTGAGACAGTCCTGCCACATGCCGTTCTGCTGTTCTCTACTCACCGAAGACCACACAGAATGCATTACTGTAATCTTGACTTTTTCTATTAGGATTTTCTGCACAGGATGTAGTTATTTTGTGCCCTCATTTTATGCTAAGCCCTAAATCCGAATTTGATTTGGAAAATGTCCTGTGGTTTATATCCACATCCTGACTAAGCAGCAGGTTTTTCACACTATCCTTCCGCCTCCTCTGACACAACACGCACTTCATGGCAAGGAGATCTCAGCAAGGAGATGCAGTAAGAGTTATTCATTGAACCATCTTCCTAAGTGCAGAGCAGTGAAAAAGGAAAGTAGGTAAAACCTTCTAGTAGGTAAAATGTTTTAAGTTAACTTATTTCTGCTGTACTCCTTGAGAGAACAGTGCTGCCACAGTAGAGCATGTCACTAAGAGATCCTGCACCTCATAGGATATTCTTTAGACAGAACAGGCCTTTATATGATGTACACAAATAAGTTACAATAGGATAATACCAAATTATTTGGAGACAAAAGGAACAATCACATGAGTCAAAAGAACCATCATGAATGAATTGCAGGAATTAAACTGTACACCAGAGTTGGCTAGCTGCATTTTAGCAGGACTTTGTTATTCAAAAAATTGCTTTGTTACTATTTTCCAATACAAACTGAGTGCACCAGCTTCTTCTTCAATGCAGCAGTTCAGTGTATCTGAAACACTGAAGTCTGATGTTGACAGACTTCAATTGCCAAAGTGGACCCTAAAGTATGTCACAAATCTTTCCATACCGTCAGAATACCCTACCTCTTCAGCCATGGGTGAGCAGAGTAGTTGATGTGCAGGCCAGGTTAGGTATATACATGCCAATACAAACCATCTGGGGTTTGTACCCATAAAATAAACCTGTCCATCTTTACCCTGCACAGATTATCACTCTTGGGAAAGCTGCTCCCTCAGCAATCTGTAACCTCTGGTCGGCTGGCTATGGTTACGACTTCTGAGAAAGCTGACGGGTTGTTAGAAAAGGCAGTGGGAAAGTCTGTGGGGAAAAGCCACACAAAATAAGCATAAAACTGCAGAAAAAGATAATCCCATTTGTGTGGGAAATGTTAGCAGCTGAAGGGTTCAAAAGGGAAAAGACACCAAAATGCAAAGGCCTAAAACCTTAATGGGACAAATGGAGCTGGAAGGTGGGCCACTCTAAACTCTGTTCTGAGCAGCAGAGAGGACAACACCTTCCTAGCCAGGAAAATTCACTTCAGGTGTATTCCAGACATGAGGAATGCACTAGTGTTAGACCCAGCAGCCTGTTAGATTTTTGCCTGAGACAGGCACAAGCCACTGCCTTTTAACATATACACTGCCCTGCTTGCAGCTCTCAGATTATCATCAATATCTTGTCTATGACAAGAAAAAAAAAGTGTGCAACACACTTCACCTGTTCCCTTGCTCTGCTTGCTGGCCTTGCTCATTCTCTGCTGACCTCAGCCAGTCACCACAACACTGTTCACCTTCTGGTTTTACAGCACCCTTTATATTCAATACTAGGACATGTTCCTAGGACAATCCACCTAAAATGCCATTTTTTTCACCTATGTGGGAAAGTTACAACAGAAAAATACTAAACTTGTAGAGACAAATTTATTTTCAAAAGTTTCATAGAGCACTTTTGGGGATGCATGAGTGCCCTCTTCACTGTAAGGATAAAATTGATGTTCATCAGTACTCCAAAAAAAAGTGAAAAAAATTCATTAAAAGGAAAGTAATTTTTAAAAACAAGTGGTAAAAACAACGCCCTCTCAACTGAATAGTAAAGTGGTTTTCAAACACTAAGTAGTAAAACTCTCACTACCCTTCCCAGCAGAAATTATCCCACAATGCATAAACCAGATCTGACTAAGCCTCTGTCATGGGCAATACCAGAAGAGCTCTAGGAACCTATTCTTTAGTTCTGACAGGTCTTAAGTCAGGTCCTAAGGCTGTCAAACAAGCCTGGCAGCAGAATTAAGTTGCTCTTATTCCAGGTCCAACAATGTCTTTCCTATTAAAAGAATCCTTGAAATGAAACTCCCTATCCAAAACTGCACCCTCCTGTGGTTATCAGACAAAATACATTGAGCACAGCCGACTGAAATTATTCTGATTCAATTATTTCAAGTAACCATATTTATCAGCCTCCTAAACTCATAAATCATAGCAATCTCTGTTGGGAAATTCAAAATTGATGTGGCCCCGCCTGACTCAGAGAAGGCGGTAGGCATCTGACAGCCTTGAGGAGCAGCCTTGTGTGAGTTGATTGAAATTTCTAGCAGTATTAATCTTAATAACCTCAGGTAGCTTCCTCCCCACAGCCTATGTCTTTCTGCATAAGCAGTGAGGGAGGGAGCACTGCAGCAATTATTCCCTCATTCTCTCCAGCTGACTGTTTTCTGATGAGTATGAACATGTCAGTCATGCTCAGCCTTCATCCCTTCTCAGCCTTCACAATGACCAGTCCAAAAACTGCAGAATTTAAATTGTGATTTTAGCCTTGAAGTGCAGGATACAGAAACAGAAACCAGACTACCTCTCAATAAAGCAGCATTAAGACTTAAAAACAAGCTTTTTCCTCTGCATGACAAGAAGTGCCTGTGAACTGCAACAGAAAAAATGTAGAGTGTTTTTCCTAGTCATTCACAAAATGGATTAAAGACATTCAAATTGTATTAATGCTGAAAATAGATTATTAAAACACAGATTACAAATATGCATCCATCTAAGAAACTGAGCTTAGTTAACCATCTCTCACAAGTGACAGGATGGTCAGAAGTTGCTGAGGTTCAGTGGTGTTTGCTTTGTGATGGATCAAAACACCTTCCATTGTGATGAAGCTTTCATTTGTGCCTTCCCCAATAGACTTTCCAATATTAATATGCACAAGATTTCTTCCATTTCACCCAGACTGACTTCTAGGAAAAAAAAAAAAAATAGCAACATCGAAGCACGTATCCACCTACCAACTGCTATTGGCAGACATGTATCCACCCAAGTCTAACTCTTTCATACTTGAAAATAAATGTGTTATGCAGTCACTCTCATAATGATGAAGAAACAAGAAGGTGCTTTCCTGTTTGTGCATATTGTTATCCTGAGTAGCATAATCCTTTGTTTGGAAGCAAAGGATTTGTATATTGAGACATGGCTGGAAGTCCTTGATTGCCTTACCCCACAAACTGCATGCTGGAAAACAGATCATTCCTATTCACAACCTTTGCAAAGTCTAGTTCCAGGCCTTCTCCCCACCCACTACCTTCCAGGCAGAGTCAAAACTTGTTCATTACTTGCCTTAGCAGAAAACTCTTTCAAGTTATGAAAAACTAACACTTGCAGGGTTTTTTTTCCTTCAAGTGTGTTTGAAGATAAGTTCAATTTACCATTATGTCCTATGTTCCACCTGTCCTCCTTGGAAAACAGTGGTATAATGGAAATCATATAAGCTGTTGGGCTAGAATTCTGGCTCTTCTCTGTAACAAAATGCATAATCCCCACTTTGTTGCAGGAATGTGTAAGTTCCGATATTTGCGAGTATTTTGACTGGTATTTATAAGAAAAACCTCTCTGGTAAAAACAAACAAATAAAACACACATAATTTGGCTAAAAATTCCTCATTTTGAAACACATTTCCTTATCCAACTCTGTGCACTGCTGTTCCACAAAGCTCAAATATCAATACCATTTCTGCTGTTTGCCAGTCTTTCTTGTCTTCTCAGTCTCCTGCTAATTTTTAGAAGCTGGCAGTGGCTCAGTGAGTTCGTCTGCCAAGTCTATTGCCACCCCAGGATTCAGCTCATCTAGACTTGCTGATTAGTAAGTATGTGGTATCTTTGGGTTTTCCACGGTTTTCCACATTCTCCCCAATTCATTCTGTTTAGGAGCTTTTCCACAGTCCCTCCTGCCAAAATCCTGAACTCAGCACAGCATCAGAATAAATGGACAATTTGCTGAGAAGGTACATTAGAGGGTCTTCCCTGCTCAGCCCAGGTGCTTGGCAGCTGTGCTTTAGCTCCAGGGCAATAGCAACCATTTGCCAGGCATCTTCACACTGGGTGCTTGACTCCTGGATTCAGTAAGACTCATTCGTCTCTCTCTCCCCAAAGCTATCTCTGCGCTGGAGTACTTGGACTCCCTTATGAAGTTGGAGCAGCCATAGCACCAAAAGCTGTAGCACCAAACAAGTTTTCTCAAGAATACCTCAGAATTCTTTTGCAGTAAAGTAAGTTAGTATGGAAGGAAGAATGGCTCAGATACTTTATCAATCACATCTAATATCTTGAGATGTTCTGACTACGACACTTTCTTGAAGTCATAAACAGGGGATAAAGAGTGTCATAAACTAGTATTTCTGCAGATTTAACTAGTGTGATACAAGTTTAACAACCCACTTGAAACCTTCCTGCCTCTCACATTACTGCTGGCTTGAGTTAATCACCCCATCTGATAACTTTCCACCAAAAGGGAAAGAATAATGAACAACTGAAACTCCTAAACCCCTAGAATGCTTGGACTAATAACTTATGGATCAATAACTAACCTACATGAGCCATCTTCAATATCAGAATTAAAATGCTGCAACATAAATGGCAATTCTCTAACACTTAAATCAGTTAACAGAGGAAGGTCATCATGATAGAAATTTAAGGACTTCAACACCATGGCCAAAACAAGCATATAATATCATTTGGGTTTTTTTAATCCTTACCCCTGTATCTCTTTCTTCACTTATTGCCAATTTCTTTCATCTTTCCTATTTCTCTTTTCCAAGTGAACCAAATTTCCCTGATCCTGTCCTTTTCAATTCACTTTTCATTCTGTATTTGTCAGTCTTCCTTTTTACTTTTTCTTCTCCTGTGTCTTCTACTCCAAATCTGTTTATGTCATTTTCTTCTCATTTTGTCAGATTCTCACTGACCAAATTAGCAGGTGGAATGAGCAGAAGCAATGTGTAAACTGTTCAGGGATGTATCCATGGTGTCACACCTTGCGGCTCCCTTTATGGGAAGGCCAGGCTTCGTGAAAAACTGATTTGCAGTTTTCTCTCAGCCACTTCACGTGTTATTCCAGAAATCATAGGCTTTCTGCAGCTTCAGAACAGCATTCATATCTCTGGCTTCACAAGACAATTTTAAGCACTTTCTTCACATCCTTTAGAAAAAGAAAAAATATCCTGGACATTCTCTGTGAATCCAAATAGAAGCTCTACAGCACTACAAACTTGTAACCCAAATACTGATCCTAATGATGATTACCTACTTTGCACTGCTCCAGTTAAATCAAAGGCATATAAGACACCATGTGGTATCTCACCATGTCAGACTAGTCAGATGACACTGTTGAAGTCCATCTTACATCAGCTTCAGAATTTCAGTCTCAAATACTGCCACAGGTACCAGGCTGAAAGATTAAGAAATTCCAAACGCAGAGGCCAATCCAAAATTAATGGCTTCTGTTCCCTGTTGGAAAATTCTACCTTCTGAAAGCTTAATTTTTTACAAAGTATTGTTTTTAATTAGCTTTAGTGTTGTACATAATCCAGATCATATGGCGTCTTCTTTTCTCTCAACTTCAAGGTACAAGGTAGGGACTACAGGCCTGAAGCGAACACCCAGTCTACCTAAACTATCCAATATATGTTCTTCATTCACTCCGATGTTGACAAGCTATTCATTAACTTCATGGACTTCAGGATAGATTAAGTTAATTTTAGCACTAACACCACAGGAAAAGTCTAGATCACTACTGAGTACTGTGGTTTGGAGTTTGGTGGTGGGTTGGGTTTTGTGGCTTTTTCTTAATATTAAGTTAGCACCACTTTAATGCAAGTTAAACAGATTGTTATTTCAAGCTTCTCATTAAATGGCCAAGACTTTTATTGACTTTGATCAGTTTCAGTTAGATCATCCTCAAAACCTTTATAAAATATTATATATTTATTTATTCTTTAAAAATTCACTTTCTATGGAGTAAAAATAACACATATCAAGCAGTTTTGTAACTACATACCAAAGACATATTAATATATAACTGTGAAAAGAAAAACATTTTCAGCAGCAAGCCTACAAAGAAAGTTTTATAGAGCAAGACTACCATTTTTAAGGAATACCGTAAATCACTTTTTCAAAATCAAGAACCACTGAAATTTCTTACCTGGACACAATCTGCAAAGAAAGAAAAATAATTTAAGAGGTGTTTGAAAACAGAATAATTTTGTGCTTAACAATGCTGCTGTATGACTGTATAAAGAGAATTCTCTGAGACACTGAAAGCAACCCAGAGCTGTGAGATCAGTCAGACCATGATCAGAAATTCCAAAGCAGTGATGGACTCCTTGCTGTATAGAAATCTGCTTGCTTCACAGTGTTACTGCCAAGGAGTATTTCACAACAATATTGTTCCCAAACACAATACTAGGGTTCTGTAAGAAATTCACCTAAGTCATGAGAGTTCTCTGAAATCCCCTATAGCTCAATTCACAATGAAAGTATATATAGAGAGAAACATGCAAAGAAACATATGGGAGCAATGTACTGTCTTAGCTCTAAACACAAAACTCTAGAGACTAAGTAATTCTTTTTAATTTCCATTTTCTACCTTTTCTGGTAAATAGCACATGTCCCGGAAGTTAATTAAAGACTGGACAACCACATGGGGATTCTCTGTAAGTTCTCTTTGTAGCGTCCACCAATTGATGGTTCAAAAGAATTTTTCTAAGCCAAGGATGCTGACTTTATATTTAGCAACCTCTATTGGAATAATCTTTCAAGTGCTGTTTCAGTTACTTTCAAATCATGTAAACTTTAATATTAAGGGATGACTTTGTGCAGGTTTTTGGGTTTTTTTTTCTGGGGGAGAGGCTTGTTAAAGGGAAGCACCATAGCTCACCTTCATGCCTGTGAAGACCACTTTATTTCATATGCTTTGAGCCATCACATGCAGATTACTCTCAATAACCTCTAGTTCTGGTATCAGGAGAGACAGTGAACAATCACTCTCTATTCATCCTCTCCCTCTGCCACTTGTGATTTTATGGACTTTTATCATTCTGTCTCAACCATCTGCCTTTCAATCTTTTAGTTATACTCACATAGGTGTTGCATGCTATTCCTCATTCCTGTCACTCTCCTCTAAAACCTTTCCATTTACTACACTAGGCTGAAGATGGAAGAAACCACAACTACACACAGTATTACAATTGCACATACACCAAAGATTTATAAATATATATTATTTGGGGGGACTAACAATGCTTTCTTTATTTGCTTGTTAGTAATTCCCAACAGTTTAATTAAAATTTTGACCCCTATTAAACTGATGTTTTTAAAGATCTATAAAATACCCAAGATCTTACTTCCAAGTAATAGTCCTGTTGGTGGTGCACAGTATGTAAAATAACTGTATTGTCCCACATTAGTTACTTAATGTGTCCTGCACTGAATTTCACCTACCATTTAATCATCCATGAGATAAGGCCATTTCATAATTCTTCCATCATCTTTACTACTCTGAACAGTCTCTGCAAACTTTGCCATATTTTTCTGCAGCCCTTTTTCCAAAAGGTCATGAGTATACTCTGAAGCATATGCCTAGGCACAGATCCTTGTGGATTTCCCTGGTAATTTTTTTTTAATTTTTTTTTTGCCACAAAATGTGATGATTTATTCCTGCTTCCTATTTCCTTTAAATCAATTATTGAACCATCTTAAAACCCTTCCTTTCATCCTACAGCAGCAGCCTGCTTGCTCCAACAGCCTGGGATGAAACCTTGTAAAAAGCCTTCCCTTTCAGATCCTTTCCATATTGCTGCCAGTGCTATACACGTAGCCCAGTCCTGCTTTACAGACAGCCAAAAATGATTAAAAATTGACCCTTCCTACTCTCCTGATTCTTCTGTAATGCATTTTTCATTCAAATTTGACCTGCTAGTCCTTTCCTTTCCAGTGTTCATCCACTCTCTTCTTCCCTATTGAGTGACACACACATTTAACAAGACTAAAACAAAAGATTTCTTGATATTATTTGTTTACAGAGCTTTCCAGTTTATATAAGCTTACAATATTAAAGGAAATACAGCCACATGAAAATTAGTCTGAAATCTATACTGCATTTATTACATGTTAAAAATCAAATCAAATCCCACACACTGTTAGGAAATTTCCCCCTCACCTTCACACTGCCAGCCATATACACTGCCAGACAAAGTTTCATTAGACCTTTATTGCTAATGTGAAGAAAATTTAACTTCTGCTGCATACTGAAGGTATACTGCAGAGGTTTTTTCTTTTTTTTTCCAGAGGGTGGGTGGGGAAGGTGATACACAGGCAGGAAAGACACAATACCCAACAAGATTTTGTGTCTGAGGAAAAGCTCCACATAAAAAGCAGCAGCCCAACCAAGGATTTTGACGTTCAGACAACTGAAGCACTATTGATTTGGAAATGTAGTTCTTCTTACAGTATACAGGTGAGTAGCTCATGCCTAATTACAGATTGAAACAATTTGAAATAGCACAAGTTTAAAATATAAACGTAGAAAATCAGATAATCAGAATTTCCAAAGAAGCATTCATTCTGGAGCAGATAGGCAACATCATTAACACAAATGCAAACAATAGTACAGATGATTTAACTGGATTACTTCACTCCTATGAATTTTTCCAAATAAGCTCTTTAAGAAAGCCAGAGATGGAATTCAGCTGTCATCTTTTCTGGATGTTTTGGCCTATATCAGTCAGTCATGCTCTCCAAAAGTGATCTCACTGAAGCAGCTGTGGGATACACAACAAATCACATTTGGATGTTTCAATCCAAGAGCAGGTAAGGACAAACAGAGGTGAGCAGCACGCAGTCCCTCACCACTAACACCAACAGTTGCCATAGCAACAGGAGGGATCACTGGAAGAGGTTGGTACTGATCTTTCCATCCCATGTTCATTGCCATTTCTTCAGAGTGGTCTTACACAGTGCTACCACAATCATCACTGTCACACGTACCCAAGTTCTGAAGTTAGAGGGAAATAATAGTGTTGAAAAGGCAGCAAGGAATAATTAGTATTACAGTTAGCCTGGGTACACAAAGAGCAAGCAGCAAATCCTTGTTTTAGTGCAAGCTATGCCACGGGAAGACAGGATGTCAATATGTGCAGGAATGTTTCATCATGCCTTCCACCTACGTTTGAAATTCCCTGTCCATTCTCCTAACAGTGCAGCATCTGCCTGTTCTCAGCATTTTTAACAACATAGTAACCACTGTCTAGATCACCTATTGCAAAAAGGTAGGATATAGCAAAGGATATTTTCTGCTTTGCTGCAAGCCTTTTACATCATGCCAGCATACTGCAAATTGGCATGGATCCAGACGGGTAAGAAAGTCTAAGTAGACAAATATTAAAGAGATTTTTCAGGTTAACAGTAGCATAGCTCCAGAGTCCCTCACAGTATAACTTAACCTATAAATATGGGATAACACATTATGTGAGTATATCAGAGATTTTGGTAAAGACTAATATTGTTTCCAGTAACAATACATAGCTGAGAACTGCATTTAGTTCACAAATTGCAGGATGTTATTTTGTTGATACTACCATAAGGCTCAAATGAAAAATATATTTTGAAGGTTTCACTTTCACGAAAAACATTCCTTCTGAAGACATGCAAAAATGGGAGAAAAAGTGTTTAAAATATTAGACAGTATTAAGAAAGCCTTCTAACAGTTAGCTTTTTGCTAACTGTTCTGTAGCCAGAACAGTTAGTAGAGCGTGACCCTAGCTAAAAGCAGAAGGCTGTTTATACAAGAAATATAAAATATTATTCTTGAAAACAAGTAGATCACTTCTGCTACATGAACCCTATATTGTCCCAGTTTTTTATTAGCATAATAACATTTCTGTAATTCATTTCATTTGCATAAAGCTGATGTAATAAAGCAATAGTAAGGAATTTACCCACTATCTCCAGAAACTTCAGAGTTCACAAAGTGATTAGCCCCTCAAAAAAAAAAAAAAAAAAAAAAAAAAAAAAAAAAAAAAAAAAAGTCATCTAGGTAGCACAGCCTTCAGAAAATGCACCACAGTTTCTCAAGGCAAATACAAAAGACAAAATTACAAGTCTACATCAGTATCGATATTCCTAACAAAATTTTAAAATTTTTGCGTAAAAAAAACAGTTCCTGAAAAAAATCTTTAATAATACCTACCAGTTGTGTACATCAAGTTAACAACTTCAGCACAATTCAAACAAATTATAACAGTATATGATATTTAAGGGCTCTTGGAACCCTGTTAATAACCAGTCTCCCATCATAACTTAAAGAAGCAAATAGCCATGGGTCTGCTGAGGACCATTCAACTGCATATACGCTATCTTCATGTTCTTCATAGGTAGCTATTACACTGTCCTGAAGGGGCTCTTTAATCCTAAAATTGAAAACAAACACCAAAAAATATAGTAAGGATTTGTGAACACACTTGATTTTAAAGGCCCTATTAAGTGTCACTAACATCTAGATACATAAAATCCCATTTAAAGTATAAGAATGCAGTAGTAGGTTCTAAGGAAATATTTTATACCTTATGGTTTGCATGTACTTATGCTTTACACTACAGCAAAGTCAAATAAGTGCAAAAGACCCCACTTACAGGGACAAGTAACTCTGATTCGAAATTTCAGTGCATTTCCTGTCTCTCAGAACCTACACCATCATCTCTCACTCTCTAAAGCAAGCTAAACTACATGGCATGATCTAAATGCACAACTTTTTACAAACATCTTTTTTTCTCATCATGTTACATCCCATCCTCTCCCCCCTCATTGTTAAATGTATTCTTAAAAGAGTACACAGTCTTAGAGATATGCAGATGGGTAAGCAGTTGCAGGCCCTAACATCAGTCTCTCCTGTGCTGCCATTCTGGACCTAATCTCTCCAGAATAATGTAATGGGGATGGAGCCACCACTCTGAACACCGATTTTTATCTCCCATAGCTAGAGTTATATCAGCACCAGATTCTCATCTACTATTGTATATCCCACCTCTCACTGCAACAGCCAAGCTCCTGGTCACCTACATCATAGGAGAGACACAGATTCCCTTCTGCATTGTAAATATTCAAGAGATTCAGGCAACTGTCTTTTAGTCCAAGCCCTGAAGAGTCCTTGATTGTAATCTGCTGAGCACAGCCCTTCTTCCCTCCATTCCCAAAGCTGGTCTCTCCTCTCAGAACACCGCTACAGCACACTATTCTGTAGCTACAGGGTAGGGGAGTTTTCAGAGGATGACCTTAGAGTTCCTTTAGTCACAGAGAAGCGTTCTGACAAGAATCAGTCAGCCCTTCAGAGGCATCTATCCGCCTCCTAGAAACAGCCTTGTACTACAGCTGCAACCCTCCTCACAGAAAGCAAAGCCAAAGAGCCTTGTGAATGCCACTCAATCATTTAAACAGATGCTGCTACCACAGAAATGAAGTGTTGTTATTGGCTGCCTTTGCCCTTTCCTGCTGCTCTCTGAAAGCACACAGCTCTGCAATCACAAAGCCTGGATGGAAGCACAGCAGGATCTTTTGCAGGGTATCACTGCCCCACCTAGCCAGCTGCAATTCCAGCACTGCAATTAAAATTCAATTGAGTTTAATGAAGAAACCAAAAGCAGACTCATACTGTAGAATAGCTTCAGATATTTTCAAGGATTTTCACCATTTACTTGTGCTACATTAAAGGTAACCAAAAAAAGTCACAGCACAACCAACACCCAGCCCCTGGTTAATTGCAAAGAACAAGGTTGTTTTGCAGTTCTCCTGAATATGAGCTTTGATACAAACCATCTAACAGCAGAGGCTAACAAACATAGGCACTTACCTCCTGCAACGTGTTTTTCTAACTTCCTGCTAACTGACATGCCTAGTAAAGTGAAAGTTGGTCATGTCCCCAGACAGCAATGTGCTTCATGCAGTGCTCACCCACTTACCCACAACTCCATTATTCTGAAGGTTTCAGATGTCTCTCTGGATAAGCAAGGGAGTAATGCACAGTGCACACGGCTGTCAAGGGACACGACCGACTTTCAGCTAACCAGGAATCTCAGTTAACTGAAGGTTGGATAAACAAGGACAAATAAGCTTCTAGATTACACTATTTTCTGTATGCTCAGAGTTGTTTCAGTGTTTCATTTAAGTAACACAGCTCATCTAATTTAATTTACAGGAGTCATAAGAGGAATAAGTGTTCAGGAAACAAGCCTGTAGATGAATTTCTGTTTGCCATTTCCATTTATAACTACAGTTTTTAACTGTGTTTTATTATCATCTATACACTGAATTTCCTCTTAGGTATGAAAATAAAAAGAAAAAGAAAGCATGCAGTTCGTCAGGCGAATGGCACAGCCTTGAAACAGTTATTGAGAATCAGAGAAAATCCTTATGGAAGTGATCACTTGGTATAAAGAGCTGGATACTATACAAGACCATCAGGATGGAAAAAAATCATCTCAAAACGACACGTGTCTCAGGAACAATACAGAAGATCCAAAAGAAACTGTCCATGAGCATCCTTTACAAACACAATGAATGAAAATAGATTAGCCTTTAAATTATGCAATGGGTAATGACCCCAGGATTCTGCTAGTGGAATAGAAAGTGGAATTCATTTCATGTATGTGAAGGACTGTTCTAAAACATTAAAAAAAACCCCAACAAAATAAGGAGCTGACTTTTTTGTGATGAGTTTTTTTTCCTCACAACAGGAATCTCTTAAGAGGCAGACTACCTCACCTGATGCTAAGAGATTTCCAAGATAACACCTTTGATTTCTCTACATTTTGGCTACATTTGCTTTCTTTGGTAATCCAAGAATAGGCTGAGGACACTATTTTTGAATCTTTATCAATCTAGAGTACTTAGAATTGTTCTGTTCCTGAGTCACAAAATGATTTAAGCGCCTCAAATGAAATTTTACACATCTTTTACACATATCTATTTATTAAAGAATCATCTCAGATTAACAAGAAGAGTAGCTGTACAGAGCTGGAAATGAAATAAACTTTCTTCTATGCTACTTTAATATGTATAATTCACATTGTTGCCAAAACACAGAGATACATGTTTTTACTTAGAAGCTGCAGATTATGGGTATAAAGATAGCTGTATATAGCTATATATAGCATGCATGCCTGTAAGAAACAGCTATGTATAGCATGGGTAGCTATAGCTATGCTATATAGCTAGTTCAGGGTACCACAGATGTAGGTGCTTGGCCTGTTGCTGCCATGATTGACAGATGGTGCTGTGCAAGGCCAGCAGTTGGACTCAATCCTTGTGCGTCCCTTCCAACTCAGCTTATTCTGTGATTCTGTGACTGTATCTGATAGCATACCTGGAAATCCCTTGTTAAGCCTGGCAAGCTTAGCCAGCCTATTTTCTTCCTTGCCCCAGATCTTTTTGACCCTTAATATGGTTCTTTAGTTTCTTACTTTCCTATCTATTTTGAAAATTTTATTCTGACCAGACTAAAATACCTTTTCTTCTATATGTTCTTGTACTGCATCAACTGACAATGCACCGCATTCCTTTTGCCACCAAGCAATCATAGGCTGAAATGTGCAGTCTCTACCTACATCATGCATAAATTTCAAACCTGTGCCACACAGAGCTGAAAACGGACTGTGTTTTCTCTGTAGTCTTATTCAAGTAGTACGACCCCAACCAGCTTCAATGAAAGGAGAGAAGCTTTTATTTTACTAGATAACTTTGAGGTTAATTGTGTTACAGAGTCAAGAAAGAAGCCTGTTCAGCCTTGGATAATTGTTTTCATGTAGAAAGCTGTTATTTCCAATTACTTCTCATAGTAACAACCACTTAAGTTTGCAGTGCTTGCAATTCTGTTTTGTCACCATGGTGCTCAATCAAATATGGTTTTCAGTCAGCAAAAATCATTAATTCCTTATCACAGTCAAAATTAAATCCTCTTTAATCTAAAAATCACTATGAAATAGAAATTAATCAATAGAGCAGCAGCATGTACTGCAGCATCCAAAAATGAATCCTGGAAAGCATAGCACTGGATTCTGGAATAAGCCCATGAATGCACTTTCCTTCTGACTTCAAGAGAAAATTGTTTCTGGTAAGATTAGACAACACACTACTTGCTTTTTCACACACTTTAAAAAGCCTGAATTCAAGTATGTTTATTCTTGAACACATTTTTTATAGATAATAATTGGCCATTCATACTATTCCAAACATCATAATTCTTTTTATTTAAAAAAGAGCATGCTGAATTGCTTCCCCAGGAGAACAGAAAAAACATATTTTTATATAACAGGTTTCATAGATGTCCTAATGTGAAAAATAAATTAAAGAAGATGATGTTGAGGGTTAAAGCAAGAAATACTACAGGAAAACCAGAAGCTTTTAAAGAAAATAGTCTTGGAACTGAAAAGTGATGCTCCACTACGTTTTTCCCAGATTCTTACACATCAAACGAAGTCCTGAATCCTGGCATTCCCCAAAACAGAAACTATTTAAATTGTTTTAATTAATTAGGTCTCTTGGTTGATTCCATAGCATAATCCTACGACTTCTAGGTTTCTCCAAGACATTAATATCAAAAGCAAAATAGCATCAAATTTAACATTGCTGACAGCTGTGTGAAAATATCCTGAAAGCCTGCCTCAGCGTGTTTGGCAAATACTTTTCAAAATATCAGCGCTGACAAATCTCTCTCCTGAAGTCACAGATGCATATACAAAGGTGTTAAGTTAGATTGCACAGTTCATATGTAATATTGTGAAACCACATGATTTATTATTCAAAAAACTCTAAACCACACTTTTATCATGAAAAGTAGATACCACCAACTTCTTTAGATGGAATTTTGAAGAAAGTCTCTTTCTACAGAGAGGGTAGCCACCATTTTCTCTCTGGTCCATTCTGATAGCTGAAAATGTTTCTACACATAACATCTCATTAAAAACTTCACAATTGCAAGTGAGATTCTCTGTCTTTGAAGAACAAAACTTTTACATTGCTCATCTTTAAATACAGAATGTTGAGAAGTGCTTGTGTTAGATCTTCTGTTTGTATCAAAGGATATTCTGGCTAACATCTGTGATGAAAAAGATGGAAACATAAGCCTTCAGAAAAACACTAAAACTGTATTTTCTGATAGGAATTTCTGGTACAATCTTCAACGGATAACAAAGATTATCATTACTTTAGAGCACATTGTCAAAAATTGTAATGTAAGGGAGAAGGCAGCATACTGACCTTAGTGATCAGTTCTGCCAGTAAAAACAGCAAACACCCTAAGCCTGTAAACCCCAAAGAAAACTAAGGGACCTGGTAGCTTCTACTGCAAAATTAAAGTTTTAGGATAGCCCTCTTTCCAGGACTAATGTATGAACTCAAAATGTTATTGACCCTATAAATCTCTTCATTGTTATGCATACAGAACAAGCTTTTTCTCTTCAAGAGCAAGTCCTCCCTAACCAGTTGAGCCTTGCCACAAAGTTCTGGCCACAGAAGTCATGAAGAATAAAAACACTGCTGTAGATGCAGCATGTACCTTGCTGCTGGTGCTCCTATGATACCAAATATTCTTCTTATGCTGTGTATAACCAGCATATCAGAGACCTACACAGTTCATAATTTAAACCTGTAAGGGAAACAAACATATTGGAGTAACTGAAGAAAAGGAGTCCTGACTGGCAATTAAAGATGGCCACACTAAACTGCAGGAATCTAGTAGCTTTCTTTTATTGTTAGAATGAGCAACACAGAATTAAAATGACTATCAGAATAATTTAATACAGTAACATATAGACTCACTCACTAACATCAGGATTTTGGATGACCAAAGACTAGAGGAAGGATATAAGAAAGTCACTACCTCCCTTAGGAGGAAGACAGTTCCCAATGCTTTCCTAGAGGGGGCTGACAGTCACCTTCAGGAGATATAGAACTCAGGCAAGTTCAGTGTTGCAGGGAGAAAGCTCTTGCAAGAACAGAGTGCAAAGCCACTAAAGAAAGAGGTCACGGAGAAGCGTGACAAGTGACTGCATCCACAGAGGTGGAATGATCCCATGTTTTAAAAGTTTTGTTAAAACTTAGGCATTGAAAATCACTCCTCGTGTTCTTATCTAGGAACATTATCTTTGTTTTGGGAATGAAACCTAAATGAACCCAAGTACTCACCCTCATCTGTTCTATTTTCATTTATCTTGTACACTTTTTTCTACTCTGGATCAATGTGCTAGAAACTGAACTAGTATACAGCACTTTGTTCTCAGCTGTTTGGGTTTTTTTTTTCCATATTTGAACTGTGCATTAAATAATCCATACTGGGAACTTGACCAGAATATAGCATAGCTGTCCTTTGGCCCTGTGCCTATAGCTCTTCTCTGTGGACAACTCCAGCCTCTTCTTAGACTACCTCTTTTCAACAGGAGCTTTATGCTTCCCCTGCAGAAAGCACTAAAGCCCTTCTTAATTCAGTGCAAGAAAACAAACACAGTTGGCATGTTTCTCCTACACACATTTCACAAAACCCGTGCATGCACAGCTGGCATGTTTTAGAAAAAACAAAAACACAGTTAGTGAGAGCATATAAACTCGAATATGGCTAATAGCAAAGGAAAACCATACATTGAACAATCAGAAGTCTCTAAAGATTATTCACAAGGCAGTAAATGTCTGTGAACTGCAAATAGTCAGAGGCTAGGAGCATATCCAGGGGAAGTAAATCTCCTTTTACTATTTCTATTATTTTTTCTCGTGACTAGTATGAGACACATGATACAGGCTAGGGAGACATTTGACATGATACAGGAAGCTGCCTGCTCTTACCTTTTTTGACTGATGAGAATAACAACAGCAGCAGTTAAAAAGTAGGGAAAAGACAAATATGACTTAGAGTCTGATCTAAACCAGCAATTAAGAGGAATCACTAGTTACTTGATTTCAGCAAGAGACAGATCTCATGCAACAATCCCAGCTATATTGCTTATTCAAGCATGTTCTGGTCTCCAAGATGGGAGCAGACAAGCCCCAGATCTCAACAAAGACACTCTAAGGAAGGAAGAAACCATTAAGAAGAAATTCTTAGTAATAATGGAATATAGCAACTTTTAGTTTGTCCATTCATTATGCAACAAACTTGAATTCTTTTCTTTCAAAAAAAAAAATTATCTCCAAATAATTATTTTCAGTTGGGAACCTTAAAAACCAGGCAACTACTGCAGTAAATCTGGCAAGAATAACCAACTGGGTAGACTCATGCATAGCTCTACACAGTTGAACAAGGAAAGTTTAAACTGATATACTATTTGCTTTTGTCTCCAACCAAGAAATACAGTAAAAAATAGGAAATTTACTCTGAAAGATATCAAAAATTAACAAGTCTTAAAGATCTCAGGAAGGAATTTTAACTGTGTAGAACAGTATTACAAGTCAATATTTTCAAAATATGGGGACTTCACTAAATAGAGAAAAAAATAAACCTTTGAAGATAAAACTGGCACATACTCATAATTTTTATATTTAATCCAAGGAGGATTTTTACATGTGATTGTATTCAGGACAAATAAAATGCAAAAAGAATCTTTTCCTTTCTTTCCACTTGATATTTCAACCCTCTGAGAGAGATATGGTACTCAGTCTGAGAGTGACTGGCTAGAGACAAGTTGTACAATTACATGCTCTTCCTAATGTATTTCAAGATACACCTGAAAAAGACATTCTCTTTATCAGTATTTGTGTGCTGTTTAATAACAAATCAGACGTTCTCCAAAATGAACCTTCTGAGACTATAATACTTTCTTGAAAGTCTAGACTATACCGAAGCAAAAAAACCCAAAAAACCAAAACAACAACAACAAAACCCAAAAAAACCCCCCCAAACCCAAACAAACACACCCCTCCTCCCCCACTAAACCAGAGTGAAAACCTGTATTTTAGAAAAGGGACAGTACCCATGGAATGGTGCAACTGTTCACAGAGGTCTCTAGGAGGGTATCAGAGCCAAAATATTTGGCACTAGTGGTTGACTAACAAGAAGTATTCCCAACAGCTGTTATGCCCTACTTCATTTCTGGACCCAGAACTAAACAGACATTCACTTGGCTAATGTTCAAGACTGTAGTAGCTTGCAAACATCCTTCTGACTCAACTCAACAAGGGGGTGCAAGGAGAAGCCTAAAACAAGACTTTCACAGTGCCAAGCAAAGGTTACAAAAGCTAATGCACTTTCCCAGGTTTTATAGAAAACAGATGAGCAGCTGAAAAGCACATATTTAAAAAGCAAATGCCGAACTGACACTCTTGTAGCCTCTGGGAACAGGCAAGGGCTCTACATCATTACTGTACAGGTCATTCATGATGTGGTTTACACCCATCCCATAGCCATAGGAAAAGGTGCATTAAATTTGTTGTATTGTATTGGATGACCTTGGATTCAAAAATTCCTACTCTAGAACAATGACTTGTGTTTTAATGAGGCAACCTACACAGTCTACAATCCACAGAAATTCAGAATTACAGATAACCTATTACACAGTGTCTGTCAGAATGCTATTTACTTGTGATACTTTTAATGCATTTGCACCATATTAAAAAAACGTGATCTCTTTCTCATTTCCACTAATGCTATTTATCTTCCATCCAGAACAGAATAAATTGCAATCTCCAGCCAAAGATAAGGAACCAAAAGATGTCCCTGCCCATGGCAGAGGAATTGAAACTAGGTGATCTTTAAGACCCCTTCCAACCTAAACCATTCTTTGATTCTGTATTTAAAACACTGTAACTCAGTTACATTCTAGAAAGTAAGTATATATTGCTGATGTGAGCAAATTTTTAGGTATTGAATTTGATACTCCTTGATTTTTCAGGCACTTACAATACATACAGAAAATTTTCTAAAGAAATCCTTTACATTTAAAATTAACCATTTCTATGAACAACTATCTTATTTAGTATTAAAAAATAATAGTTTTCAGGTCCTTTAAATGAAGCAAAACCACCAAAACTATTTGGATCAAAACTACCTATGTATTAATAAAATTAAGGTTCAAGAGCAACCTTAAAAATGCAACTAGAAATAAGCTAAATAAGCTAAACTTTGTTCAGAATTTTAGCTGAAACATCTAGCAAACACACCTGAGCAACTAGGGGATCTCTCTTGTAATTTGCTCGTTCCTTATCGCATTTGACTGTTCTTTATTTTAAAAGATCATTCAGGAGTTAATCCACCTGTGTCATTGTAGACAGCTTTGTAGAGCTGTCCAGAGAAGGGCAATGGAACTGGTGAAGGGTCTAGTGAGTAAGTCACATGAGGAGGGGTTGAGGGAGTTGGGGTTGTTTGGTCTGGAAAAGAGGAGGCTCAGGGGTGACCTTACTACCCTCTACAACTGCCTAACAGGATATTGTAGCCAGCTGGGGGTCAGTCTCTTCTCCCATGCAACAAGTGACAGGAGAGGACACAGACTCAAGCTATGCCAGGGTGGGTTTCAGTTGGACATTAAGAGAAATGTCTTCACAGAAAGGGTGATTAGAAATTGGAATGGGCTGCCCAGAGAGGCGGTAGAATCACCATCCCTCGGGCTGTGCAAAGAAAGACTGAGGGTGGCAGTCATCACCAGGGTCTAGCTGACACAGTATTGTTCAGTCATAGGTTGGACTCTGATCTCAAAGATCTTTTCCAATCTAATTCATTCTGTAATTCTATGATTCATTTTGTACAGGAAGAGTTTGCTGAAGATCACCACAAAAGCTAGTCACAAAATTAGAAAGCTTCAGCCCAGCCTCAATCTATAGAACTCCCTATATACACATATATACACTAGTAAAGACATGTAAAAAGGAAAATAAGCATCATATACTGCACAATGAAAAAGTTGAAAGCACACAAATATTGAGTAGAAAAGTTATTATTTTAGCATTTCAGTTAATTATTTTCTAAAACCCCATCCCTACAAAATTCACAAGGAAAATGTGTGATTCCACACAAACCAAATTTACAAACGGATGGGTTTACAAATGTTTGCCAATAGCATGTGCTATTCTCTACCAAGAGCGTTGAAGCCAAGCTTCTGTTTACTTGATGTAGGTCTGATGAGTTACAGGGTTCCATAGCAGTCAGAGATATCAAGAGCAAAATTTTTTAAAAATAATGTTTATACTTCCTTTCTTCTGCCTGTGAGGAAGCTCATCATTAGACTGGTAACATTTCCTAAGGGTCCTAACACATACACAGAAAATACAAAAGCATATTTTCAAGTTCTCACTTAACCCAGATTATTCTACATGCTTGACTTGAACCAGAGCTCCCTTAAAGTGAATCTTTTCACCAAACCAGTGGACTTTAGGACTGATCCTCA
Source organism: Cettia cetti (assembly GCA_013401135.1). Classification (NCBI taxonomy): domain Eukaryota; kingdom Metazoa; phylum Chordata; class Aves; order Passeriformes; family Sylviidae; genus Cettia; species Cettia cetti. The sequence continues at coordinate 16,684 of VZUI01013368.1, read as the reverse complement.
GCATCACCAATTCCCTTCCTACCAGTGAATTAGAGTAACCATGCAAATCAGATTTAAAAAGTGTATTCCACCCAAGACGGAATAAGGAACAAAGTGGGAATTCTAACTACTCTACCTGAAAGGCCTGTATACAAAAATCCTAGTCAGCAAAAACACCCAGCATGTAAACCATTACAAGGATGTGACAAATAATTAGCATCTACGTAAAACTCAGGAAACTTCATACTTTTCTTCTTGATGCTGGTCCTCTTGGTCACTGAGCTCATCATCATCTACCATATGGCCAAATGGTTCAGAAGAAATTGATACCATATTAGACAGGATGACTCTGCTATCACTGCTTCCTGTAAGGATCAGCTGATCATGAGAATGATTGTATCTGACATTCCAGACCCTAAAAAAGTTAAAGCAGACAGAACAAGAGACTATTTGTGGTAGGTAGTGTATCAATTAAACAAATTTTTTTCAAGAGCAGCATTAAAAATTCATCTTTTCAATGTTTTAAATATGCATAGAAGTAACATGCCTACTTCCAAAGACTGTTTTTTGCCATATTCATTTGACTTTTAAGCTTCCATGTCATCTTTTTTCTGTGAGGTGTCTTTAAAATTCAACAAGTAAATTTCAAAAGAAAAAATAAAAATAACAAATCAGACCATTCAATGGTATCATTCCTTGAGGCTACATGCCAATTCATTGTTGAGTAAGCCAGATAAATACTTAAGTCCTAAATGCAAAAATTACCCCAAAGCAAAATACTGATTAAAAATAGCCTTTGAAACAAAAATCTCACAACGTTCTTACAATGAAGTTCGAAATATATCCTAAAATAAATGTAGGACTATGTTTCTCCTCAATTTTTACATTTTACACATCAAGTTAATACCAACATCTTAAGGTTCTTGTTTTATTCTTTTTCTTTGAATATTCTGAAGAAAAAATGTATAAATGATGCTTCTGTTAATTCCCATCTTCATTTCCCTTAAAGTAGCTTTAGGGTCTGGATTTATTTTGTGAGAATTACTCCAACCCAAATTTTATAAAATATGAATAATTCATCTTTTCTTAAGCACTGAAATGTGCAGACATCAGGCAAGATTCTCTCCTTACTCCAGCCACAGGCCAGTGCAGTAGATACAGACTCTAAATGTTATCTCAGAGAATAAAATGATTCACTTGCATATTCTGACTTAAGGACTGTGAAGAACATAAAGAAAGTGGAGCTGCATTACAACATTTCAACCATTTGACAACAGAAGGATGGGCGGCAGCTGCTTTATTACTGCACATCAGGTGCAGCACATCAGGCTCCATTTGGGAAGACACACCTGTGTCCCATGGGCCAAGGTCTGTGCTGTTCTTCTCAAAGGTGTACCCCATCTCCCAACAATGTTAACAACAGTTTCTTGCCAATTAGACTAATGATGTCTAAACTCTTAATTTATAATTACACAAGGAATACTGACATGCTGAAACTTTTCCTCTGTGCAAAAAAATGATTATGCACAATAGCACAAACAGTTAGTTTGCATTGTTCCTAAACAATAAATGATTAAATGATAAAATGATTAGTTGAATAAATGATATAAGCCATCCACCCACAAAACAGCATGCAGATAATTTGTTCTACCAGTGGGAATGCTCCTCTAGTGTCTTCACTGGTTCAGTGACATTTCTCGTGTCCCAGAATTTCACCTTGCAGTCATCTCCACAGCTAGCCAGGTAGTATTGTTTATTGGGATTAAAGTCCAGGTCTCGTACCAGCTGTCCGTGTGCATTTTCTATACAATATATCTGCCTGTAAAACATTAAGAAAATTAAATGGTCTATAAAAAGCTGACTGCACTCCACCTACAGATATCTGTTTCCCTGGAAACCTGCATAATCCCCTTAGCACCCACAGACCTAGAATTACCATTGCTAGTGCAGTTTAGGGAATTCCCAGTTATTGACAATAGTGACTTGTATAGATTTCTCAGCTTGCTTTAAAGCTTTGTCTTTCCATGTTTGTTTCCATTAGGATCAACTGGAGTTAAAAGGAAACAGTAGTTCCAGACTACTCTAGCACAGCTCTGTAACAACTGTTATAAATGTCTGTTACTAAACCACAAGAGTTTCAGGTAAGAACTTCTTCATCCCCAAGTAGTTATAGTAATTCCCTATTTATGACATCTATTTCTCCCTGTAGGAAAAGCTGAGATGCAAAGGTTGCAACAGATATCAACAACAGCTTTTTATTACTGCTCTGTATTAAATTTACCTTCTTGAGCTCTTGCATTTATCACTAATTTACCTGTGGCCCTTAAACTACTCAGCCAGACATAATCTCATCCATCTGGACCACTTTAGAAAACATCTGTAGTACTGCTAACAACCTAGCATATCTATTCAAAACATCATGTGCCATCAGTTTGTCTCCCTTGCCTCTTAAACTTGGGGGTTGTCTGGTTTTTTTTTGTTTCTCCTATTGTATTACCAGTTTTCTCCAAGCCACCAGTATAGCTTCTAAAGTTCTGCTTAGACTTGACCATCTCCTACAATCTTCACTATAACTTTTCCACACTTCATGAACTTTTTTCCTTAAATGAAAAATGTTTCTCTTCAGTAAACATATTGACCAAAACTTCCAATTTCTTGTGAAAACTACATATCTTTAGGGTGTTCTGTCATGATCAGATAGTCTCTTGCTGTTAATACCTAACTACTAGCACAAAGCAAAACAGCTGCAGAAGGAGAGACTCAAAGTGTATCAGGTCTGTACAAAGGCCTATCCTGACAGCCCTGGCAGTCACCAGTGAAATTACTAAGATCTTCTTCTCAGAGTTTGAGAGGATAAGGATATCATTCAGATATGCCGTTCTACCAGGTATTCCAGGAGTGGAATTCAAACTTCCACTTATTTTCTTATAATGTGTATATGGCAAAAAAATTAAGTCTCAAGCATGCTTGCTGCAGTAAAACACTTCTTTCCTCTACTGCACCTTTCACCTTTTTCTTGCGTTGCTTAGAGATGTGTGTAACGGCTTAAAAACACCACTGTCCATTGTACATTCAGGACTACTCACCATGAAAGACTTTCTCCCAGCTATTATTCTGACAATTTGATCCCTTTCCTCCCCAAATATGAATATTCTTTTTGCCACTTTGCTACCTACAGCAATAATACATACACCAAATTTCCCACTTACATCATAAGATTAATGCCAGACCACATGAACATTTTCTCCAGCTATTGGCTCCACTTTCTCATACTATTCTTCTTACATATTAATTAGAATTTAGCCTTGTAGTCTGAATTTTTCTGATAAAGTTCTCTCTCTAAATCCAATCAGCCTAGTGTCTGTCTTCTCTGCTTCACAAGCTCTTCTCTGATTAAGACTGCTTCTTAGTCTAGTCAAGGACTCGTCCTGCCAACATTTTTTTTCTCCCCTTCTTTGTTTGCTATGTCCAAAAGAATGTACTCCCTCTATCTTACAGCTATCATAACCAAACTCTGCAGGCTTTTCCACTTTGCTGCTAGAAGAGTTTTCTGCCCTTGATTCTTCCCTCCCCCCTCATTTTATGCTTCTTATACTGCCACAGTTTATACTGCCCTGGCATTAAACGCCTACTTCTAGTCTAACTAATTATTATGAAATATTCACATAATAGACATTACTGCATACTTGAAGATGAGACATACTATTGCATGTGCTTTTTGAGTATATTGCAAACAGCTTTCTGGAATAGCCTAGTTGTCAAACTGGTTTAAGGACCATCTACTCTGAGCTTTACTTAAAGTAAATAGAATAGTGGGGTTTGTTTCTGTTTCCCTTTCACTGAGGATCCAGACTATAATATCAAGATTATCTAGCTTTCATAGAAGTTACTCAGAGAATTCCTTTAATACAAGATAGACATGCTTCTTCTAATGAGACAGAGCATTAAACAGACTTTATAATATTTTCTCTTCAAAACAGAGGCTTTGGTTAAAGATCTGCATGCTATATGTTAGAAATAGGATTACAAAAACATTACAAAAAAGCAAATTAATAAAACCTTTTCTCCTTTGCCTCTCTTTCCACTCTTGTCTTTATAAAGTGTCTTTATAAATCTAAGTATACACATTACATAAATTTAGGTTTTTATGTATCATTTTACAAGGCAAATAACTGGACCTTCAAACAGGATAAGCATACAGGAAGTGACTTTTAATTATTGTATTTTTAACTTTCCTTCATTAAGTAAATCTTTTTGGGAAAAATACACAAGACTAGCAAGGATTTATTGCTACAACTCTGATCTGGCAGGAACCACTGAACTAAATTTAAAGTCATCACCCTTTAAAGCAACAAAAGTTATTACAAGACATCAGTCTTTTCAGTTTAGTGATAAATTACTATGTGCTAAGGGGATAAAGTGTACTTTTAAAAAAGCTTGAAGAGGCTTTAGTAGTCATGGCAACAGATGTGCACAACATCACTCCTTTGCTTATCAAAATCACAACTAAGCAGGGGGGAAAATGCCTGATTAGGTATATTCAAAGCTTTTATTTGGTCATGATTTTGATAGATTCAATGATTTCTCATAAGTCATATATTACAATCCTTAATATCGTATAGAACAGTTTGTTAAAATCAAAAGTGAAGAGAGAACTTAACCTGTGAATTGCCTTCAAAGATTAAAGTCACCTTTAAATGCTATGAAGATAGTTCATAGCATAGTCAGGACTGTTGTTAAACCATTTTCAGGTTGAATTACAAAACAGCTTCATTCAGGTAGCCCCTATGTATTGAACAAATCCTTGTGAGACTAGTACATAGTTCAATAAAACTCAATACACAAGTTAGAATTGAAGCTGAGGGGGAATACCAGAGAAAAATCTTTGTTAAATGCAGCTGTATAGCTATGCAAGTCTTTCTATTCCTTTTATAAATTATAGGTTTGCCACTTAACATTAAAAACAAAAAAATTGTGATAGGAGCAATGCAAAAATCTGCCTCCAAAGAAGATTGTCTTTTCTAAAGAACATGGCTGCAAGCTCTCATTACCTCATGCTCCGAGTGTCCCACCCTCGGACAGTGGTATCGTTGGCTGTGGCAATCTGGGTACAATTGTGGTGTGGACTCCATCTTCCTGAAGTAAATTTTAATTGTCCTTTCCCTTCCAAGGCTGTGGAACTAGAGAGCTAAAATAATGAAACAAAGCTGGCAATGTTTCTAAATGTAACACTTAAATGAAATTAGTTGCAATGAAGACAAAGCGGCTCAATAGCCCATTGTTCCAATGCAACTGACTACAAAATCTGAAGACTGAAGAAAAAGAAAGTAAGGAAACAACAAATAAAAGCTAGAGCTGATTTTCTATCACTAAGTTTTAAAAAGGCTTATTCAGTACAATGTATGCCAAAATATTAGAAGAACTGTACTATTCTATAAACTAAAACAGTTTCAGATCATTGTTGAAACAGTAGATAGATAATATGGGCACACTGCACAGATTTGAGCTGCCTCACACACACACACACACACACACACACATTTAGCTTCATTAACAGTCTTACAACATTTTTTCCATGTCAAAATGCCAAATTTTATCTGTAGCAGCAGAATAATGGTGTCAAAGACTCATTTTGATAAATGTATAGCAGCTTGTAAAAATAAAGAAATCAAGGCCCAGGTGCCCATGTCATCACATACATGCCTGTTAAAATAACAATACATACTAGATTACAAATCTACAATCTGTGAGATATAAAGGTTTCAGTTCCAAAAACAGGTTTGTATATCATGGAGCAGGCAGCTCTTCATCTCCACAGTTAATGAAAAGAAGGTTCAAAGCAATCAACTTTCTCTTTGAAGTTATAGGGCAAGTTATCTCCAAATTCCATGTGAACATGGGGGAAATCAAAGCTGCTGACACTGCAAATTATTTTTACTTCCAATCATTTATTGAAACTGTTTAATACCTAAAGAGGAAGAGGAAACCCAAAATATTTGCATTTAATCAGATATAAAACTTACACAAATTTCAAGCAGCTACACAAACAGCAGACTTATTTGGTTGTCTTTCACACAACTTTCACATTTCTAAATGTTTCATTATGAGGTATTTCACAAAAGCAGAGAATGTAATATTTCTTTAGCATTTTGATTAACAATCTAGAAATTACAACTACAATTTTTTTTAAAAAAAGTGGAATTCCCAGCATGCAAGATCATATATTGCTCATGTGTTAATGAATAATGTTACACTGTGGCCAAACCTACTCCTCTAACATTCTTCTACAACAAATACTGTCTGAAAGCCTTTCTACAACTCACAGGTCATTAAAAGAAACAAAAAACACTCCATAGGCCATCAGACAATAAAATTAAGCTTTTATTTTTTGTCACATACTAGATTCCAGGCACAATAGAATATTCATAGCTTGTGCAGGTCATTTCAAAAATTAACTTAGGTCTCTTTAGTAAACAGACTTGGCCATTCAAGGCTTAGACTGGGGGAGGGAAACAAATGTTAACACTGAAGGTAAGACAAAACCAACAAAGGGGATATATTTTCACAGGTATTTAAGAAATCTGCTCTTGAGACGGAAAGAATCACATATTCTAAATATGACTCAGGGCAGAGGGTCTTCATCAGCAGTAGAAAAATACTTTCTCCAGCATTCCTTCTCATTTTAACTTTTATCATGTAAGCTACTATAAAAAGATGAAATTTTTCTTCGTTGCAGTCAAAAGTTTAGGGTTGAGGCCAGCACACACATACTGTGATATTTCTTAACAATATACAAAAAAATCACCTATATGCTAGATGAGCCAATTCATCCTTGCCTTTTACAAGCAATTCTTAAGTAAATTAAATGACATCTTTCCTTATACAGATGTCCAGCTATATATACAGCCAAGTTCTTAATCAACTCAGTCTTCTTTTCCATGTTGTCTATGAACCTGAATGCAACTGCAAGGACTTAAAAGGACAATTTGGAGATAAACAGAAGTTTTCATACATAAAAAGGAATCCTTATGCAACAGAAGGAAGTCTACAAATTTCCTTTCTGGAAATCCAAGAAATAAAGGAAACAAAGTTTGTAGTTCAGAATCATAAATGCAGGTTCAAAACCACCTTAGCTGTAATTTTAATACATACTTGAATATATGGGCAGGTAACTAAGCACTCTCTTTATCTTGAGCTCTTTCCTCCACTTCTTTAAATGGACAAAAGCTAACTACAAAAGGGAAGGAAAACATGACATATGTGTATTTTAAACATTATTCTTGCATGAAGATTAGGATCTGTGCTGCCCAAAAGACGCAGGTGTGAGGGCCTCACTGGATACTGGAGATAAACAATTCACGGTATGATTTTATAAACACAAAGTGGGACTTATATTAAGGAAAAAGGCAAGTAATGGAGTAAGACTGAATGTCTACTTTTAGACAACAAAATTAGGAATGCACAAGGATCACACCGATTTCAGAAAAGAAGTCTGGAGAAAATTAAATCCTGAACAGTGCAAAATGTTTACCAGAGTATGGATGGATTTCACACCATTCCTAAATGCTTAGCTGGAACAAAGCCTAAATCTTGTGACACAAGAACAAAAACAGAAGGGCAGCATGACATTATACTACAGTTGCATGAGAGCAACACTTTGAAATAAGAAAAAAAAAATTTCTAAAAAATGGAACTATGTAACATGATTAGAATAGAACTGTTTATGCTATTCTCAATGAAGGAAGGGGTTTTACAAAGACAAAGTACCAAAAAATGAAAATATCTGTCCTAGGATATCCTAGATCTAAGGCCTGATTTCTGTGCATTCAAATGAAAGTATCAATTACTCCAACTTGTTTTTGTCAAAATATCAAACACTGAGGTTGATTTTCCTGTTTCAAAATTTGATTACATTAGGGCTGACTTGGAAAGAGGAAAGGACAGGCAGCATCCTTCAAAAAACCCCAAAACCCAATATATATTAAATGTTAAAGGCTACAGAAATTGTCTAGGAAAACCACAAGCAGCATGGAAAAAGTGAACCAACTGCTCGTGCTCTCTTCCAAGAAAAGAGTTATGTGACCAAGAAGAGAACAGGAAAGTACTTGGAAGAAAGATATATGAAGGGCTACCTTAAGTAGACAAACCCAAGCAGACTATTTTGAGATTGACACTAAAAGGCATGAGTGTTTTTCTGTCTTGTTATTGACAGAAACAGAAAGGTTGATGAGGATTGTAAATTGAGTTCAATTCCTCCAACTGAAGCAAACTATGCCACGTAGTCCTTTCATAACTGTTCTTGACTCCTGAACCATCTTAAAATTATCTGCCTTTTCAAATAGCCTCATCATATTGGCAGCTCAGAGCTATTTGTAGAACAGCTAAGTAACAGAATTCAGTTTTTAAGTGCTGAGTTTCTACATTACAATAAGAAAATATTTTTATTCCTTAAACACAAGTTTTCTGCTTTATATTACAAAATTTAAACTAAACATCGAGCTCATCCTCTGAAGTATATTGTTATTCTTATATGCTGATGATGCATTCCAAGTTCTGCCAGCAATAATTTTCATTATTTCCCCCCTACTTCTATTCTATTGTTAAGGAGACCATTAAATAAAAGTGACTCCAACTCTATGAGCTGGTTTCTATTCTCATTCTGACCCAGTAACTTCCCTTTTATTTTTCTTCAAAGAGTTTTCTGCCCTCCTACAGTTAATCTATGTTTATTCTAGTTGCAGTAATAATGGGGCACTAAAATACTCTCCACTAAATTCCACAAGGTATTTCCTGCCTTGAGAAACAGTACCTATCTTGCCAAGAAAGCATCTCATGCTTATTCCTAACATCCTCTGTACTTGGATACTTCACTTTTATCCAGATAGCCTGTGAGATCTTCCCCAAAATATATTCCACCTTGTCTGGAATATCACTGTGTGATATTACCTGTTGTTCTGAACCAAGACCACATGAATGATACCAAATAATCCAGACAGGACAATAAATCTATAAAGTAATATAATTATAATAGTTTGGATTAAAATGATCAAAACCACACCTCTATTTTTCTCTTTGTGAAAACATATGAAAATCAGAAAAATAGCTAGATTTTAATATCTCTATTTCATTCTGTTGCACTCATCCACCAAGCCAAACATACTGCATTTACCTGAGGAAGAGTTCTAGCAATTTGTTGACATCTGACCTCAAATCTGTACACAGAAATATTAACTGTCATCCTCTCAGCAGACTCTACCCACACCTTGTGGATTGTCTGGGCTTCTCTTGGGTCCAGCTAATGATTATAAACAGCAAAGAATAGCTAATTTAATTGCAAAAGGTAATGATGCAGTGAGCATAGGATTAATTTCACCCCAGAAGGTAATGTCCTCAAAACAATAATAAAGGGAGTGATGAAAAGGACAGGAGAAGCTTGTCTTAATGTAAATACAGGCAAATTGAATACTGTAAGGAGGAAACAAGTTAGCGAAAACAAAATTGAAAGAAAATCAAGAAAAAAACCCCAAACTAAAATGAACCTGAACAGACCTGCACAGTAAATTACAGTTAGCAAATGTTTTGTATCCCAAGCTGACTAGACAATTCAGAGAATGAACACACCAATAATTTTATTACCAAGATGCTCCAAATGTATTGGGAACTCTTAAATTCTTCAGGCTAATTTTAATGAAACAATGTGACTTGTAAATCAAAGGCAGATACAGAAAAGAAACCAAATAAGACTCTGAAGTTTTGATCACAGTAGAGAAGCAGAAATTTTGCCTGATACAAAATTTTAAAGACACACATATTTTCAGCTTTTCATCTATATTATACCTGAATTTTAGATTAAGTTTCATAAACATGAAAGGTCCATAAAGAGCAGCATTTCATTTACCTCTTGCCATTAAAACAGCCTATAATATGTATCTATGCAAAAAAAGGGAAGCAATTGAAATGGGTTGTAAAAACAGGAGGACCAGTGATGCACCAGTGTAATGAGTACCTCCTTACCTCTATTACCTGATAGAGATACAGTGGACCTGATGTTACTTTCAGTTAATGATGATATTATTCAACTTGAACACCATCACGTGTTTTTTTACAAAAAGAGAAAACAATTCAAACACACTGACATTTCCATTATTTTAATCCTAGGCTCTGGACTTAATCCGTTATAACAACACATATACACACACAAATACACTGTTATTTTACTTATAAGTCTATAGCAACAGGTATATTTTGTAAAGACATTCTCCTCTTAGCAATCCCTACAGAACACATAAGTTTAAGAGTGTTGAGGAGAACATTCAGTGGAGGTAGCTTGGTGGGCAGCTGCAGTGCCAGCTGCAGACTGAGCTCTGGATGGTGGAGAGAAATGAGGCCAGAAAGAAACTCTGACCATCTGCTCAACAAAAGGCACAAGGACCTGTGTCACTAGTTAGTTGACTGGACACTCAGAGACACAGCAGGAGCAGAGGACTGCGAAGGAAGACCCCAGACCTTTGCTGCATAGACTGGGAGGGTATGAAACCCCAAGGTTTTCTTTATTCAGGGTCCCTCACAAGAGGCACAGCGCAGGCTGTTTTGCTGTTGCACCATGATTCAATGACTTAAAGGATTGAGAGGACTGAGACACTGCTATGGGAAACCTGGTATGGGTGAGAGTGAGGGGTGCAGGGAGCCAAGCAGGGACCTGTCAGCCCACTGGAGCTGCCCAAAGTCTGTGACCATGGGAGTGTGACTGCCAGAGTGTCTCCTGGATGGTCAGACACGGATGTTTCCTCAATGCCAGCTACGTCCTGCTTGAACCAAACAGCATGTTAGGTGATAAGGCATCCAGTGGATAAGAGATTCCAAAAATGGAGAAGCCTTCATTGTAAGAAAGCAATAGAGACAACTTTTCTTGTCATTGACATAACCTCTGTGTAATTGCATATAAAGGATTTTTTTTTATTTGCCCTAACATGCCCCTTTTTTAATGTGGCAAGACCTGATTTCTAGGGTTCTATATCTGTTTTCTAGGCAAAAAACTCAGCTCTTTTTATTAATATCTCAGGAAAGTCTCTCTTTAAATTCTGATCAAAAAACATTAAAATACAAATCATGTGCTTTTTGGAATTATGATACATTATACATGCAAGAATCCCTTATAAACAGGATATTCACAGAAAGAAACCACTGTCACCAACAGCTCATTAGCCTACAAACACTCCTTGTACATGGTGATAACTAAATGGAAAATATATTTGCTTACCCCTACTAATGCTATCTGTTTTATAACCAACCTGTTCTCACACACTTCTCTCACATTCTATATACTACAGCAGGAAAAGTTGGGGTAGAGTGCTGATTTATGGAGGAGTGTTTTACTTGCTTGTTGTTTTGTTGTTTTTTTTTTTTTTTTTAAAAAGAAAGCCAACTGTATAACAAAATATTGCTTGCCTTTGTTCTAGCTCTTTGTAACTGTCAGCCCTACATTTTTTTTGCAAATATAAAATTGCTACAGAATAGAAGTTATTATTTTTCAGCCATATATAGAGTTTAACAGGGAGTTAATCTCTTAGTAAGAAGGTAATCTTCAAAAATTTCAGAAATGAACCACAGTTACTTCTAGTCCTGAAGAAGCCTATAATAGCAGACTTCAGCTTGTCATAATTTTCATTACTAGAAATCTATAGCAGGCCTCTTAAAGAGAAGCTTATGCTTTTCTCAGTCTTGTTTAGCTGAGCTCCAGATACCTCAGGAATCCGGATGTGTTTAAGACAAATTTGTTGCAGAAAAAAAATTTAACATTCAAAAATTGCAAGAATTCCAATCATCTCAGAAGTGATTCACTGGGCTCAAGATTTTGATGCATGGAGATATGTTTTCTGAGAGCCAAGTTTCAGTGAACTTTCTCCCTCAAACTTCACTTTAAAAGCAGTGTATGACTTGGTATTGAAGTATCATCTAAAAACAACTCAAAATTGATGGAGCAGAAGAGTTATTATGCTAAACAGTTATTCTCAGGTAAAATTTCAATCACAAATAATTCTTGTTTACAGTGCTATCACATGAGATTTCAGACTATTTTAGATGGAAATATAGAGGATCAGTCAAATTCTGTATCAAGCCTCCTGCAAGCTTGATTGTAGAATCCAAACAACATTCTTAACTTTTCAAACAAAGGTTTTTAACAAACATTTCCAAATGCTCTTATCTGAAGATGTCAGTCAAGGGTTGATGTATCTACTTCATTAGGTGAAGCAGTTTCTTTGATACACTATTTCACATTTGGTTTTATTCATTTCCTTTTATAAAAAATGTAAGCATATAACAAATGTCACAGGCTAAATCCCCTCCATTCCTTTATCACTTACTTTGCCTTCTAGAGTCCTTTTATGCCATCAACATTTGATATAGTACAAGCATGTTAGTAGAAGCATGTTACATTCTATTATGTAGAATATTTAAAAAGTATTCTACATAAGTAATACTACTTGAAATACTGAAAGGATCTGCAAGCTGAATGTTGCTTTGAGGACAAAAATACTGATTCCCCAAATCATGCTGAAATTACAAAATTTGATTGTCTATTCCTCTCCAAAATTACACAGAAAATTCTAGCAATGAAAGGAAAAGAAGGAAATCATAGTTATCTACACAAATATTTGTGTGACAGAGTGGTGGTTTAGTTTTGAGAAAAGGAATAGTGTAAGGAAGACACAACATATAAAATTCCAGTAAATAATTCCTAAGCAATATAAAATGAGGAATAAAAAACATATAAAATTTGGCATTCATTACAAGATTCATCACAGAGAAACTGATAATACACCAGACAGCATTCCAAAGGAAATCATAGAATAATAGAACGGTTTGGATTAAAGATCATTTAATGCCAAACCCATGCCATGGGCAGGGACATTTCAGAGAGGTTAGGATTAAGAAAAAATATGAGAGTCATGAGAATGTGGTGAACAGTGAAAATACTAATTAGCATTAAAAGAAATTCAGCAAGTGAGGACAGACCTCCACAAGGAGTGAAAATAGGAGAAAAGGAAAATGCTAACTTGTCTCGCAGTCTCAGTAGTTCAAAGAGACATGAGGACCTATAGCACGGAAACACTATCAACCCCAAAATAGTTTTTCAGTACAGTAGAAATGCTTGTGTATTATGCAGACATTGGGAAAGAGACACTGGCTAATGCAGGTGTAATGCAAATCTGGGGGATACAATGCCACAGACAAGCTACTGGAGGCAAGCTGTCGGAAATTCTCAACATCAATTTGATAAAAAACAAACACTAACTTGAAGCCTTGGAAGGCAACATAACAGCAATTGAAGTTGCAGGTAAAAAAAGGTGATGAAGTTTCTCAACTAGAGAAGGAATCCAAAGGGCTTAATTATAAACATAAAGTATTAAACAATATTATATTACATTGTTACAGTGTGAAATCTAGCAAAATACTAATAACTCAAGACATCATCTATTTGCACGCAGTCAGATGGTACCAACAGGGAAGAGTTTATGGACACAGTGCCTTGACTAAGCTGAAAAAACTGATTCTGCAGCATCCAGGAAAAAAAAATAAACCCTGACCTGAGGAGTTAAATGTGACAACAGATCAACTGAATGGTAATGTCCTTGACATAATGAGTTTCCATTCATAACCACAGAAACTGATCTAAATGACTATACAGAACCAAAGATTTCTACATACATTCTATATACATTACATGGCATAATCAGAAAAAAACTATGCCAATGATACTTTTTAACCTATGTTCCTGAATAAGATCTTTTTAACAATATGTGAAATTGTTATTTATTTAGTAATATACAGTTTATTCACAATATGTGAATAAACTGTACATTACTAAATTAAACTAACATTGAAAATTCAAAGCAGTACATAGCAAATAGAGAAGCTTCTATTATGCTTATACAATCAAGAGTTGTAAATTAAATAAAGGGCTGCATGGTATTAACCAACATGAGTTACTACACCATTATCTGAATTCAGTAACCTTTGGCTTTACTGATCATCAATTTTTCTACTTGTAGACATTCACCAAATCAGCACTGCTTTATTCTAGATTACTCACCATAAAAAATCAGGGCAGTTAAGGGGACTCTAGAACAAAGAAAATATCTACCCACTATCAACAGAAACAAAAATACTAATCTTAGCACTCTTATTTAAGACAATGGTAGAATATTCATTTCCCTCACCTACATTATAGGCAAAGAGATAATTCTGAAGGAACAGTTAAAAGATTAGCAAATTCTAGGCTAGGAAATGTTGTTGTTTGCACTATATTCAAGTATAGCATGTTTTGTTAAAAGAAAATTTCTTACCACAGCTTTGGCTGAACTTTCCTGCAAATCCCACAATAATATGTTGTTATCAGCCAGTGAAATAATCTTTTTACCATCTCCCATTGGTTCCCACATAACACTGCAAAACAGAAACAGAAAAATAAAATAAACAACCCAATATTAAAATCCATCCGAATTTGAACTAGAAAGCCATTTTAATTCTGTGGCTCTAATCTATACCAAAATATGTTAAACCATACTTTTTCTGGTTCCCTTTAGATGAAATCTATCACATATTTTAAGCCCAAAATCTGCCATTAAGTAGCAATTTGTAGCAGTCATTCTGCATACACGCACAGAAATACAACAAGAGACCTTGATGTACACTAATTTTAGAAGGCTTTAGTTCGAAACCTCAGAGTTATTCAAATGGAGTATTATGCATCATTTGTGAAGGGGCACCAAAATCATAAACCTTAGTTTTGATGCAAACTTTCTCCAACTCTGCAGCTATCATAATGACTTAATTAGCATATACTTTTAACCTGTGATTCACTTCATGCTAAACAGGAAGGAATGCAAGAAATCAGTTCTCCTCTCCTGTCTATGAAAAGCAGTATATTTAAGCCAGCCAGTATGGGCAGCTCAGCTAAATATATGCACTCTTACCCCAATAGAAGTAAAGATTGAAAGAATACTTGACATTTTATGAGAATAGGCTTCTATTTTTGTAATTTTGTAACACTTTTGTACTTTCGCAACCTCCCAATAATATCAGAGCAACAATATATCTGAAGATGGAGATCACAACTTTATATCAATAGGTTAACGGAGAAACATCTTTCCATTTTAAGACTGAAACTTAAGCTATGTAAAAGCATTTAATACACTGTTTTCATCTTCAGTGCCTATTTGAAGGCCCACTACTTGAAGCTTATCAAAAGTCCATGACTAGACACAAGTTTTCTAGTTTGTTTTGCTTTTTAGGTGAATCAATACTGTAATTGGATGGTTGGAGACTGAAATGTTATAAATTATGGCTTAAACATCTTCATGAAAGACTTTTGCCTATTACAGCAAAACTATAAAAGCTGTAGAGAAAACCACCCAAGCCCTGAATGGGGCCTTGGACTGCACGTTGATGGAGATAAGATGAAGTGACTCAGGCCTGGGCTAGGGAAAAAAAACACATTCACAGAGGGATCAAGCTTAGAACCTTGGGGTGGAGACCACAGCCCCAGGGCTATCAGCTGTCAGGCTAGCACAGACCCTCACAGCCAAGGGTGAGGGGAGAGAAGTTTTGGGTGTGTGCTGAAAAAACCTCCAGTGAGAGGCAGCGAACGCCCATCCTCCGAAGTGCAGAGGAGCTCAGCTCTGAGAGCCCTTCACCCTGGGAAAGATGAAGGGGCTGTCATGGCCCACCAAAGGCCCCCCTAAGGGGTCCCCAGACCCTGCACCAGAGCACTGCAACATAATGCAACAGATTCAGTGTTGCAAGTGACAAAGTCAAACCGGCCCTCCCCAGGGGAGGGGCATATGGGTGTTCCCATCTCCGTCTTATAAATATTCTTTGATCCACTGGATTCTCTACTTTGTGGTGGCAGCGGGGGACCCTCACCACCAAGAAGACCAGAAGGAGGGGAGCCACAAGATGTCATTGGGACCCTCAGAAGGCTGATATGTTTCTACCTCACCCTTGTAACTCTCTCCCTGTCCTTTCCTTCTTTTTTCTTGTTTTCTCTTGCGTCTTTCACTATTAAATAAAATATATAAACTGTTTTGGCATCAACATTTAACCTCATTTCAAGTTTTGGGGTATATTATTTCAAACCTTTCTGGGTTTGATCCATTTTATTCACAGAGACTTAGTTTTTCTTGTTATTCGGTGTTATTTCAGATTGTAACAGAGGGAATAGATGAAAGAAGGTTGCACAAATAGATGCAAGTGAGCCCAACATTATGCAGCTACTAGCAACCTTCCTAAAACTGCATTTCACACTATGCATGCTTTATTTTATCACAGATTTTTGTTTACTCCTACTTTCCTAAAACACTGTATATAAACTGGCTGGCCCTAAATCCAAGTGATGGAACTTCATCTAATCTCATGCTATAAAAGACAAGAAAATAAGAAGTTGCAGGTAACAGAATGAAATGACATATTATTCCTGCTGGTGTGGGGGCCCCTCAGCTCGCAGGGGCCCGAGGAGGCTGAGCCACCCCAGAAGTATCTCCTCAGAGACGACTCCTTGGGGGGTCAAGGCACTCCCTCAGCAGGCAGAGAGCGTCTCAGCAGAAGGGCAGAGCCGTGGCAGCTCCTTTGAGTGATTTCAGCTCTTGAGTGATTTCAGCTCTGGCTCTTGCCCTCTGTGAGATCGCGTCTCCTTCGGCCAGCC